>PVIJ01021812.1:0-17608 GCA_004024925.1 Scalopus aquaticus
GGTGCTGGTCAGGCCCATGGGCGGGGCGTTCCGCCCACGCTTCCACCCTTGGCCAATGGGCGGGCGCGTGGGCGGGCCTGGGCCCAGGCTCTCCCCGACCCGCGCGGAGCTGGGACTGCGCGCTTGGGCTCCGCGGCGCTCTCCCCGGGCTCGGCGCGCAACTCCGGCCAGCCTGCCCAGTATGGCGGTGGTGGAGGAGGAGGGGCTGCGGGTCTTCCAGAGCGTGAAGATCAAGATCGGTGAGCGCCCGCGCCGATGCAGCCCTCACCCCAGCCCCGGACATCGGGGGTCGCGCCGAGGCGCCTCCGGGCCGTGAGGTCCCGGGCGCGGCCGGCTCCCCACATCCCCGGGGACGCTCCGTGCGGAGCGGGCCGGTGGCTCCGGAGAGCCCCGCTCGGCACCGCCCCTGAGCCGCCAGTGCCCGGGCCGGGCGCAGCGCGGGCCGGCGGCCGGGCCTCGGCGCAGGGAGGACGCGCTCGCTTCCCGCGCGCCGCGCGCCCAGGGCGCAGTGCACGCGCGCGGGCTCTCCGGTTGCCTGCATTTCAGGAGCCAAATCCGCCGACCTCGGGTTCCACATCGCCCCCAGTTCCTGCGCCCAGAAACTTCCTTTCCTGGGCCCTGTAAGAGCTTCCCATGGCCCCCCAGGGTCGTCGGGCCCGTGTGCGCTCATCTGTGTGTGGGTGAGTGTGTGCGTGTGTGCCTTTGTGTGTGCACGAGTCTTTGTGTGTCTGTGCACATCTGTGCGGTGGATGTGTGTGCGTGTGCGCGCGCCTGCTCGCCTCACTGTCTGGCCCAGGGCTTCCTCCTGGCAAGGGGCCACCCCCTCCATTGAGAACTGACCGCCTGGCTTTGGCCACCAGGGCTGCCATTCAGGCCTCTCTGTCCCTGTCTCCGTTGCCGGGAGGACTCTGCCTTCTCCTGGGCCAGAGTGGAGGGAAGTGAATGCCCGTGCAGAAGTGGGCTGGGAGGCCGGTCCTGCACTTCCTGGGCTTATCTGGAGAGAGCCGCTCTTCCGACTTCTCCTATCTTGGGAGAGCGACTTGCGGGTTTCTTCCTGGAAACGAGATCGGTCCTGCGCATTCGTGCATAAGTGCATCTGGCGAAGACAGTCCATGTCGGAGGCTTCAGAGGACCTGGTGGACCTGCCTCAGGGCCTTTCGCGTCCACTGCCCGCTGCCCACCCCGGCCCGTGGGAGGGGCCGGCGCGGTGTCAGTTGTTGATGACACCCGACGCTGAGGAATCCCGGCGGCGGCGTGCTCTTTCCTGTCTGCTTTATTTTGGTTCATGGCTTGTGGCTGAGACGTGGTGGTGCCTGGCGGAAGTGTGTGCACGGGCGGCCGTGCGGGGAGCAGCCTGGAGCGGGTGCCTCTTGTTTACACGGTGGGGACCGCTGTCCGCAGTTCTGCATGGCTCCTGGCTGCTCGCGGGAGGTGCCTCTCTCTGGGGCTCCACCCGGAGCCCCCTCCATGAGTCCGTGAGCTCTGTGGGGGTGCGGGCTGGGGGCGCCCCTGCTGGGGCCACGGTGGGGCCAGGTGCGTGGGTGTGGCCCTGGTGGAGCTTCCTGTGTGGGTAGAAGGGGCCGGGTGGGGCGTGCTGGAGGGGGCCTGTGGCAGAGGGCGAGGCGCAGCCAGGGACACTGAGCCGGCCGGGCCTCTCCACACTGCCTGGGCCTGTGCAGCGCCACCCCAGCCCCTGCCCTCTGGGCGGCCTTTCCGTGCCCCTCTAAGCCCCACTCCTGGGGCCCTTCGCACCTCGCCTGCGGGCGCAGCTCCCGCCCGGCGTGCTGGAGCGGGGCGGGGGGGCCAGCGTGGGGCGCCCCCGCTGTGAGCAGGGCAGGGCTGGGGCGCCTGAGTGCGGGCGCTGGAGGTGCTCCCGCGTGGGCTCGGGCGCTGAGCCCCCCATTCTTCCATGGCTGCATCCTGCTGCATGGGCCTGAATCGGGGTACTGAGAGCACCCAGGCGCAAGGCTCGTGCAGGGGCGGGGTGCGGGGTGCCCCCCCGCTGCGGACGGAAGGGCTGCACCCCAGAGCGGCCTGAGGAGCAGCCAGGGCTTGTGGGGGAGCAGGGGCTTAGGCGCGGCCTGGCCTCCCGCTCTGGGCTCCTGTTGGCGCTCGGGGTGCTCCTGGGGCTCCCACGGGAAACGGGGAGAGCACACGAGGCGGCCTCGGGCCCGGCGGCCGTTCCAGCCCCGTCTCGAAGAACCTGTGACTCTGTTAAATCTCGGGGTGTCGCTGGGGAGTCTCCCTGCGCCTCCCGCGCCTCCGTGTCGAGGCTTATCTGTCCTGGCAGGACCCGCCGGGAGGGGCGGGGGGCCAGCCTGGGCAGCCGCCGGCCGTCCCTCTGGGCAGCGATGCCCGGGTCACGCGCGCCCGCCCCAGTGGCCATGGCCCCACTCCTGGTGCGCTCGCTCGGGGCCAGCATGCGAGGTGCCCCCACGGGGTCCGCGGCCAGCCTGGCTGGCACGGCACGCAACAGCAGCCTCTGGGCAGTGTGGGCCCGGGGCCTTCTGGGGCTGCGCCTTCTCGTGAGCCCTGGTCTCGGAGCCCGGCTCTCTGGCCCCCAGTGCGTGGCAGGGCGCAGGGCCTTGGGGCTGACCCTGCTCCCTCGGCAAGCCGTGGTCAGCACCGCCCAGCACAGGGCTGACCAGGCTTGGGCGCGGGGCTTGGGGTCTGCTCTGCTGCAGGGACTCGCGTCCTTCCCCGGAGCCTCCCTTGGGGCCGTGCGGCGGGTCCGGGGCAGCCGCTCGGAGCCAGTCCTGTTGCGCCCCGTGGGCAGGGCCGCGGCCAGTGCCCGAGCGGCCAGCGAGCTGTGTCTGGCGGGGCCTCCGGCTGGTGGCCCGGCTCTGGGATCTGCCTCCTGCATCCCGCTGCTATAATTACCCCGGACACTCCACTAAACGAGGGAGCTGCTGCTTGTGCTATTTTTAGCCGCGATTTGACAGGCAGAGCTGGGCGTGGGGGGAGCAGCAGCTCTGGGCGGGGTGCTGGGGGGCGACTGGGCCGAGGCTGCTGGGCTGGATGGGGGGACACTCCCACACTCCGTCAGGTGCAGCGGGCAGTGGCCGGGGCCCAGGGGGCAGGGCCGCCTGCCGGGGCGGCACCGCTGAGACAGTCCGGCTCCCCTCTCTGCAGCTGGCGAGGCCCGGCCTGAGGGATGGGCCGTGGTGGGCCAGCCGGGGGCGCAGGGGGCTCCCCACACCGAGTGGGGGGGACGCCTGAGCCTGGGGTTTGCAGAGCGAAGGCTGAGCCGCGGAGTTGGGCCCTGGGGGGATGTCGGGGGCCGGGAGCCAGCTGAAGGGGGGCTGTGAGCAGCCGCAGTGGGAGCCCAGGGGAGCCTGGCGCGTCCCCGCTGATGGCGGGTGAGTTCCTGCCCAGCGCCCAGTCTGCCAGTGGGGAGGGAGCCCTTTGGGGTGGACAGAGGCCTGTGGGGCTCCAGCCGCAGGGGCTTCCTCGGGGTTCACGACGCGGCCCGCGAGGGGGAGAAGCTGCCGCGGCTCCAGCGGTCTGGGGCCCCTGGGCTCCTTCCTGGCTGCCGGTCGGCCCGAGGGTGGACACAGGGTCGGCTTTCGCGTGGACATTGAGGCTGTGCCCGAAGGGAGCAGGGCAGCCGAGCCCAAAGGGCGTGTTGGGGGCAGGCCCGCGGCGCCCGCTCTGGCTGCCCAGTGGACCCTGGCGGCCCCTGGGGCCCCACGGGGAGTCTCGGGTCCGACAGCCTGGCCCCGCCGGCCCCGCCCCACCCCACTGGCCCCGCCCCCGGCCCCCGGGCCTGTCCCGAGACTTCAGGTTTGAAGTCTTTCCTGGGGGTGAGGGAGCGACCAGGTCGGGGGTCCCACTCCTGCGCAAGGCGGCCGGTGCCGGCACGGGTCCAGCCCGCAAGGGGACGGTCACCACCCCAGTGGACGGGAGCACCGTTGGTCAGTGCCGCAGGCCCCGCCCGCCAGCGCCACCCGCGGGGCTGCGCTGAGGCCCGGGGACCCTCCAGGAGCGGCGACCCCCGGCAGGCCCTGGGTCCCGCGCCCGCCCGTCCTCCCCGCCGCCGGCCCCGGAGCCAGGTGCTGGGGCTGCAGACCCGGGGAGGGGTCGGGCGCGCAGACTTGGGGGCCGTGGGCTCTGCGCCCCGCGCTGCCCTCCGGAGACTCGCGGGGCGACCTCCCCACCGGCCGACCCACCCGCCCGCGTGGCCTCTGGGCAGCCAGGCCCCGGCCCAGCCCCGGCCTTACTGAGAGCCCGTTAGCTGGCTCTGGAGTTGACAGGACAATTAGGTTCACGCTTCTGTGATTTCTTTGGATTTGTGACAGAGGGGAGGGGCCTGGACTGGGGTGTCCTCTGTGTGGGGGAGGGGCTGGGGTGTCCTCTGTGGGGGCGGGGCTGGGCTGGGGTGTCCTCTGTGTGGGGGAGGGGCTGGGGTGTCCTCTGCGGGGGGATGGGCTGGGCCTGGGGGGCTCTCTCGAGTCCCTTCGCACTGCCTGGGCTGCGGTGTCGCCCTCTGGAGCAGCTCTGCCCCGCGGGCAGCTCTGGAGCGCCTGTGCAGCCCCAGGGGACAGGCCAGGCTGCCCCGCGTGGAGGCTGGGCCGGGAGGCGGCCACCCTCCACTTTCCCACGGCCCGGAGGCCGCGGGGAGGCCGGGGAGTTCTGCGAGTAGCCGGACGGCTGCAGGGCGCCCACTGGGGTCCGGCGTGGACTGTCCAGGAGCAGCTGGGCACCCTGGGGCAGGGCTCTGTTAGGTGCGTGCGCAGCTCCGTGTCCGCCGCGCCTGGCAACCCAGCTGTGCACCAGGCACGCGGCACACGCAGACACGCACACGGGCCCCAGCACAGACACAGCCGCTCACACGGTGCACACTCAGACGCGCACCCCGGCACAGCGGGCCCACCCGCACCGAGGCCGGTTTCCAGCGGGGCCGACCTTCCGGCCTGTGGGGCGCCGCTGCTCTGGCCCCGCTGCCGGCCCGGCCCCCGGGCGTGGCAGCTGACCCTAACCCTAACCCGGGCTTTGTTGGCATTTTACGGGGAGCAGAACCCCCTGGCTCTCCCAACCCTTCCCATTATCCCCGCGGTCGGGGGGTTGGCTGGTGGGAGAGGGGTGCGGGGCGGGAGGTCGGGCGGCGGCAGGGCCTGCTACCTGTGGGGCGTGGGCTGCCTGCAAGGCGGGGGAGACCGGGGTCTCCGCAGGTCACCCCCACCGGCCCACGTGGGGCGGCCTCTGGGGAGCGCCCCGGGCCTTGCCTGGCTTCGGGGTGCAGCAGCACTGCCGGCCTGCCTCTGAGGGCCGCGCAGCCCCGACGTGCTGACCGGCTGGCAGCTGTGGCGGCGTCCCCCGGGACCCCAGCTGGCCCGTCCTTCTGGCCCACGCGTTCCTTTCTGTGTTCATCATTTCCTGCCCGCTCGGCCCGTCGGATGTTTGGAGTTTCTCAACCTTTGGACCAGGAATGTGATTCGGCCCGGCCCGGCCCGGGAGGCGTCACGTGGGGGGCGGTCCTCCCTTCTAGCGGGTCTCTGCTGAGCCCCTTCTCTGCTGAGCCGGGTTAGGCAGGGCCTCGAGGCAGAGGGGCGGGGGCTGGGGGCGGGGCAGAGGGGCGCGGGCGGGGCTGAGGGGAAGGGGCTAAGGGGAGGGGCGTGCGCGGAGGCAGGCCTTTTTCTTGGGGTTGCTCGTGGTAGGGCGCAGGGTTTTTTTGCGGCTGCTGGGGCCGCCCCACCCGCCTGGCCCGGGGTCGCTCCCTGGAGTGCTGATGCCTGCAGGGGCTGGGGTCATGGGGTCGTGGGGCCTGCAGGCCGCTTCTCAGCCGGGCTTCAGGTGTGGGACATTTTTGTGCCTCTGCCCCGAGGCCCGGCGGTGCCGACCTCATCACGCTGCCGGGGAGCTGGCTCTGCCGCTCTAAGCGCTGCCGGCGGACCCGCAGTGCAGGCGGCGCTGGCCAGCAGCCGGGCTGCCCGCTGGCCCCAGCAGGTGGTGCTGCCTCCTGCGCATTTGCACGCCCTTGCACACCGGCGCCACGTCATACACCCAAAACCATGCTCTGACCAATCCCCCCTGTGTCGGAGGGCCCGTGCAGGAGCCCCTGGGTGCCACGGACACCCCAGCAAATGGGGGGGGCCATCTTTTGCTCACCATCCCAGGTGGGTCTGACCTCCTGCTGTGCCCAGAGGCACGTGGCCTTGGGGGTCTCCAGGGCCGCTGGGACTGGCCACATCCTGACCGCACCCTGGGTCTCCCCTCCAGAGCCCCCTCTGCGCTTTGGCATGAGGGGCTCTGCGCAGGCGCCGCGCCTGCAGCCTCCGTGGGAGAAGTTCCGGTTACCTTGCTCTGCTTAGAACCCCTTGGACTTGAGGCCCCGGTGCGGGCTGCTCGCTCTGTCGGAGGGCACCCATCAGCCCTCGGAGGCAGACTCCGCTGTTACGGAGTGGTTTGGAGCGCTGGAGGCTATTTTGGAAGGAAGGGTTGTCGGGGGCTGGGGAGGCGTGGGGGAGCGCGGGGACGGGGCTTGGCCAGGCGCCCCCGCGGGGAAAGACCAGAGGTGGCTCAGGCCATCTCGCCCCGCCCCTCGGACAGCCGAGGCCACGGTGAGGGCCGCGGGGCCAGGCGCGCAGACCCTCGCTCCGACGTCCCTTCACGCCCGTCTGAGTCCACGGGCCTTTATGCGGACATGGCGTCCTGTGGACACTTGGACTCGGTAGTCAGGAAACGGCCCTTCGGGAGCCAGGGCGGGTGTGCGCCGGTGGCCGCGGCAGGGCTGGGGCAGCAGCCTGCCTAAGCCGGAGCTGTGTCCACCTCAATTTTCAGGTGAAGCCAAGAACCTGCCCACGTGCCCGGGGCCCAGCAAGATGCGAGGCTGCTACTGCACCGTGAACCTGGACCAGGAGGAGGTGTTCCGCACCCAGACCGTGGAGAAGTCCCTCTGGTGCGCAAGCTTCCGAGAAGCCTGAGGGCCGGGCGGTGGGGGGCGTCGCTCCAGCGGGGACGGGCGGGACCGGGTTTGCAACCACGGCAGGAAGTGGTGGCTTCTTGAGTCTGAGTCGCCTGTGGGGGGGCAGGAGCGCCCTTCTGTGGGGTGCCTGGGCCAGGCGGGGATGTGGCCCAGGCCAGGGGGCCGGCGGAGCTTTGTGGTGGGGTCACAGCCGCGGCGGGCGGGGCGCCCTGGGCGGGGCGCAGGGCCCTGTTGTTTGTGTGGGGAGGGTGGGGCTCCTTGTGGTGGAGCCGACGCCCTGTGGGGCTCCGACTCTGGTTGTGTGGTTCCATCAGGGGAGCTATTTTGAGGGTGGAGCATTTTCGTGGGCAAACAATACTCCGCAGGCGCCGCCTCTGCGTGCTCTGAAACGCCGGTTCACTCCCTCGCCCCAGAGGCCGGGGCCATTCTGCCGCGTCCACTGAGCCCGGGGCAGCCACTGGCCGGAGCGGGAAGAGCAGGGCCTCGTGGGTGGGTCTCCTGGGGGGATGGTGCAGCCCCACGGAGGAGAGGCGGTCACTGCGGCCCCCTGGGCACCGGGCGAGGCCACGCCCTGGGCAGGCTGAGGCCCAGGCCGGGTACCCCCGGAGTGGCCAGTGGAGACCCACTGCCACCCCCTTGTCCTCCCCCCCAAGCCCGCGCCCCAGCCCCGCACCCTGCCCCCGCAGCCCCTGCGCGCCCCCCATGCGCCCCTGCCCGCTCCGGCCCAGCAGCCCCAGGTCGCTGCCCACAGCCCAGAGAGGCCGCCTGCCCCCCGTGGCTGCCCGGCCGGGCTGCCCGTGACCAAGCAGACGCACTGGGGTCACACGTCCCCCGGCAGGGGCTCCCGGCCGCCCCCTCACCTCCGCCGCACAGGCTGGGGTGGCCCTGGGGAAGAGCGCCCCGTGTGCTCCCCAAGAAAGCGGCTTTGGGCCTCCCTGGTGGCGCAGCGGGTTGAGCGCCTGCTGCGGAGCTGTCGGCAGCAGCAACCCCGGCCGGGAGCTGCCCACAGGGCGCCCCAGCCCCCTCCTGTCGCCCGCTGCCCTCTCAGCAGTGGGTTTCAGTGGACCCACCTGCTCTGCTCCCCACTCTGTCTCTGGGGGTCCTCTCACCCCCACACCTCTGGCCTGCACCCCAGCTTGTGTGCATCAATAAATTTAAATCTTTAAAAAAAAAAAGGAAAAAGAAAGTGGCCTGAGGCCAGCTTCTGCCACGCTGGGAAGACGCCTTCCTGGGGGGCGTCCACAGGAGGCGCTGGCCACCCTGCCTGCCCACCACTGCCTGCTGCCGAACCAACAGGTGGCCGCTGTGTGGACCGGCCTCTGTGGCCTGAGGGGCCCTGGAGCCGGGGTGGTGGCCGGGCCGCTTGCTGGCCACGGCGTAGCAGCTGCGTGGGGGGCGCCGGCCTCTGTGCCTCTGGCGTAAGGACGTGGGGCCAGAACACACCCGCTGCTGCTGGGGCTGGGGCCTTGGCTCCGGGGGCCTGTCTGCCCGGCCCCCGTGGACGTGCACGTGAGGTCCGGTGAGATGAGACCTGGTCCCGCCCCACAACCTGCCCCCGAACGGGTCGCACAGCGTCCAGCCGGCGCCCGGCCACGCTGGGCTGGCTGTGGGCGGCCGTCTCTGTGCGTGGACCCTGCTGCGGACCCGCCTGGGCGCAGAGGCCGGGAACGAGCCGCAGAGCCTGGCGCTCCCCCGCGCGGCTGCTGGGCACAGCCTGGACGGCAGCGGCCAGCCCCAGGGCGGCTCAAGGTCCCAAGGCGCTTCTGCTCGCTGAGGGGCTGTGGCCCCGAGTCTCCGTTGCCCCGTCATTTCCGAGGGAGCTGGCCCTGACCTGGGGGTGGACGCTGCGTCCATGCCGAGTGCTTGGGGCGCTTCTTCTGTGTCTGGGGGTGCTGTGGGCCCTCTTCTGGCATGTGACGCCGTCCGGGCCGGGACAAAGCGGCCTGTGTGGGGAGGACCCCCAGGCGAGGCCAGGCCCGGTGGTCAGCAGTGCTGGGCGGTGAGGCCCTTTGAGTCCACCAGAAAGGAACTGTTGTCCTGTGGATGGGGGCGGCGGGCGGCTCCTGACCCTGCTTCCTCTGGAGAGGCCGCCCAGCGCTGCTGCCAGGGGATGCAGACGCACAGGCCGGTCGCCTGCTGCCCAGGGGCTGCCTAGGGGGCTGCGGCGGCTGCTGCCCTAGCCCATCCCCACGCTGTGGACTCCCCAGGACCAGCTGCCCCGCCTGGCTGGTCCAGGGCGGGCGTCGCGTCCCGTGTTGCCCTTACGCCTGTGGGTTCTGAGTTTGTGTTCTGAGCCGCGAGAGGTTCTCAGTGGACAGTGTCCAGGACGAAAAGACGGGCGTCTCGCAGGGAACGGTGCTGGTGGGAGGCGCTGGGCCCTCCGGGCGCCGGCCGTACCTGCCCACCCTGCCCCGGCTCTGGGAACCCCTCTCCTCTTGGTCTGGGCGCCCGCCCTGGCTGACCCTGCGCGCGCTGGGCGCCCTGGGCTTCGGGGGGGCGTGGCCGACGCGGAGGCTCTCCAGAGCCCGCTCAGCGCCAGGTCACTGCGGCCCTGTGCCACGGGCGGGGCCTCCCGTCCGCTTCCCCATTCACGGGTGATGGGCACTGAGGCTGGTTCCGGTTTGGGCCGCTCTGAATGATGCGCACTTGGTGCGCGGCCCGGGCCAGCGCCCTCCGGCCGCCCGCGCCGCCTCCGCGTCCCGCCCCGCCCCCAGCCCCGCCCACCGAGCCGCCCGCCCCCCACTCGCCGCGGCCCCGCCCCCGCCCCGCCCTCTGGTCCCAGCTGACCTGCTGGGTCCTGCTGGCGTTTCACGACGTCAAATCTTCAGAGTTTTCTTAAAAATGAAAAACAGCATCACGTTTTCAGTGAGAACGGAAGAGGGCGCTTCCCCACAGCGCTCCTTCCCCGCGGAGCACGACTCAGGCGTCCAGGGTCAACCTGGCGCCCGGCCCAGTCCCAGCGCGCGGCCGCCCGTTTTGCCCGCCCCGACCTCCTGGGCGCCTCTGGTCTGCTCCCGCGTTTCCCTTGGCTTTTGGGGGGTACTCTCTGTTCTTCTAGATGCTTCTGCAGGGTCCTCTGTGCCTTCGCAGGCCCTAGGGGACTGTGACCAACTAGCGAGGCACGTCTTCTTCCTTTGGAGATGGGGGGCGCGGCACCCCCGCCCGCACCCCGCTTCTCCCTGCAGCCCCTCTCGGCCTGAAGAGTCTCAGGGTGTAGCTACAGCCGGCCCCACAGCCCGGGGGTCAGGGCAATGCCCCACCTTTCCCTTGAAGGCTTTGAAGTGACTCAGTAGGAAATCAATTCAAGTTTGTTTATTTGTAGTAAAATTCAATTAAAAGTCACATGAAATCAGGCCCTCCCTGGGGCGCAGGGGTTAAGTCTCAGCACTGTGAAGCTGTCGGCAGCCACTGCGGCCTGAGTCCATCCCCGGCCGGGGACCTTCCCACAGGGCGCAGGAGGGCACCCCGCCTGTCTCCCCGCTGCTCCCCGCAGCAGTGGGTTTCGGTGCATCCGCCTGTGTTGCCCCCACTCTGTCTCTGGGGAGTCCTCTCACCATCCCCACCTCTGGCCTGCACCCCAGTTCTTGTTCGCATAAATAAATACATAAATCTTTAAAAAAAAAATCACATGAGCCAGAAGACCCTGGCAGGACTGGGGAAGGGCTTGAACAGATGGGGGGGCCAGACCCGACACTGTCGCGGCCACGTGGGCGCGCCCTCGGCCTGTCTCAGCCCGTGCTCGGGCCTCTCGCTGCCTTGTCTCGGTGCTGCTGTGCGTTGGCCGGTGGCGCGGCCCTGCTGCCCCCTGCGCCGTCTCCCGCAGGCCAGGCAGGCTCTGTCCTCCCGCCCCTGCAGGCCCCTGCAGCCCCCTGCCCCGGGACACGGCCCCTCCCCCGCGGCGCAGCCCCCTCTCCCCCTCCGCAGCCCCTCCCCTCGGGGTGCAGCCCCGGGGCGCTTGCCGCCTGGGTAGGCGGGTTCCTGGGGCCTTTGTCTTTGGGGACACCGCAGATAGGCCCCCTCCGATGGGACGGGGGTGGGGGTGGGGGGGAGCCTCAGCCCCGCGGGACCCCGCCATGGCCCTGCAGCGGACCGCGCTCCTGGGAACCCGCACCAGAGCTGCGCCCGCGGGAGCCGCGGCGGTGGGGGTGCGGGGTATTTAGAAACGCGGGGCGCGTGCGCGAGCGCCCGTCTCACGCCCGCGTCCCGCAGCCCCTTCTACGGCGAGGACTTCTACTGCGAGATCCCGCGGAGCTTCCGCCACCTCTCCTTCTACATCTTCGACAGAGACGTTTTCAGGCGGGACTCCATCATCGGTGGGTGCGGGCCCTCCTCCCGGCGTCCGCAGGCCTCCGGCTGGAGCGGGGCCGCTCGGCTCCAGCTCTGCGCCGCCGCCCCCACCCCTCCATCCTCTGCCCCCCACTCACCTGATGCAAGCGTGGCCGTCGGCTGGGGCCAAGGGGCTCCCCGGGACCTGAGGGGCGGCTTCCTGCACGCCGGGAGGCCTCTGAAGCCTCTCACCAACTGTCCACTGGAGCTTGCGCATGGAGGGCCCTGCAGTGACCGCCGCTGCTTGGGGCCGGGCCTGCGGCTCACCACGCCCTCTTGTTCCTCGCACTGCCCGTCCAGGGAAGGTGGCCATCCAGAAGGAGGACCTGCAGAAGTACCACAACAGGGACACCTGGTTCCAGCTGCAGCACGTGGATGCCGACTCCGAGGTGCAGGTGAGCCCGGGGCCGGGGCTGCGGGACACCCGTGAGGGTCTGCGCCCCGATGGGCGGGAGTGTCCAGCGGCCCCCCCCCACTCCTCGGCGCTTCCCCTCCTGCGGTGCAGGCCCCGGTCTCGCATGGTAGCCAGGCCTTCCGGTGCTGCTGTCCGCTGCAGGCTGCGCCGAGGGACAAGGCCGCCTCTGCCCGCTGCCTGCGGGCCCGGCCAGCCTGGCCAGCAGCCGGGGAGGGCGGGTGACCCCGGCCAGGGCACCCCGCGGCCGCCCCTGACCCTCCCTGTGCCTTCCAGGGCAAGGTCCACCTGGAGCTGAGGCTGAGCGAGGTCATCACCGACTCGGGCTCGGTCTGCCACAAGCTGGCCGCGCGGTAAGGTCCGGGCTGCGGAGGGGCTGCGCCGGGCGCCCCCGGGGGGATAGGCCCGCCCATCGCGCCGCCCCTGGGCACCTGAGCACCCACGCTCGGCGGCACCCGGGCGCAATGGGCGGGCCCCTCAGGGAGGCCCAGACGCTGTGGCCGCCGCGCGGATGTGGCTGGCGTGTCCGCAGCCAGAGGCAGCGAGAGCGCGCGGCCGTCGAGACGCGGTGCTGGGAAGGACGTGCGGCGTGCGCGCCGCGGGCCGTGCGGGCGCCCGGGGAGGGGCGGGCTGGGCTGGGCGCGGGCACGGGCCGAGGGGTCCTAGGCGCGCGGGGCCCGTGGGCGTGGCCTGGGGCGGGGTCCTGGCCTGGGCCGGTGTCCTTGCTCTGGGGGTCGGCGGTTCTGGGCACACCGTCCCGCCCCCCGCAGGGTTTCCTCAGGAAAATGGGGCGTGGATTCAGGTGCTTGGGGGCCAGCACCACCTGGCGGCTGGTGGCTTGACTGGCCGACGAGCCTCCAGATGCAAGCCCGGGCGCGGCCAGCCGAGCCCCAGCGGCGAGGGAGGGGTGAGGGGCGCACCCGCCTAGGGGCGCCGGCTGGAGCCTGGGTGCTGGGGTAGCGGAGGCCCCGGACGGCCCCACCCGCCCCTCACGTCCAGGAGCTGGGCGCTCTGGGCCCAGACCACTGGCCTGGCCTGTGTGGACGCAGCCGTGCCCCTGGGCCCCAGAGCAGGCAGGGCGGCCACGGGGGCCTGACGCCCCATCTCTTCGCAGCATCCTCGAGTGCCAGGGCCTCCCCATCGTGAACGGGCAGTGCGACCCCTACGCCACGGTGACGCTGGCCGGGCCTTACAGGCAAGTGCCCCACCGGCCCTGGAGGGCTCCCCCGGGGTGCCCCGGGGGGCAGACGTGGGGTGGCGGCCTCCCTTCCAAGACTGCCGCTGGGGAGCGGCTCCCCCGGCCTTGGCGCGTTTTGGGGGGCCGTGCGTGGGCGCCAGCGGTGTGGTCCCCGCCCGGCAGGTCGGAAGCCAAGAAGACGAAGGTGAAGAAGAAGACGAACAACCCGCACTTCGACGAGGTGTTCTACTTCGAGGTTGGTGTCTGGGGGCGCGGGCCGAGCCACCCCAGGGCCTGGGTCTCCCCGCTTCCTGAGACGCCGCATGCCGAGGCTGCGGTCACGGCCGGGTGCGGCCGCTGCCCGCTGCCCGCAGCGTCCCCGGCCCTGGAAGCAGTGGCCAGGCCGGCGGGTGCCTGCAGGGGTGCGGCGGGGCCGGGGCATGGGGCCGGCGTCCGGGTGGGCTCCCCATGGCCTGGTGGCTCCGCGGCCCAGAGCACGGCCTGGAAGGGCAGGACGCGGGGCCCTCGCCGGGAAGAGGCCCCCTCAGCTGCGCCCCGCATGCACTGGGCCTCCCACGTCCAGCGGGCCAGGCCCGGCAGCCACCGGCTCGGGTCAGGTCACTGGTGTCCACGGCCGAGCTGCCGCGCCCCAGGCAGGGCAGCGTGCGGCCGCCCCCACCCCGTCCGGGCCCCTTGGGGCTGTGCCTGGGCCCCCAGGGCAGGGGATTGCCCCGGGCCGGCCTCACTGCCCGCGTCGCCGCAGGTGGCCAGACCCTGCAGCTACAGCCGCAAGGCCCACTTTGACTGCGAGGAGGAGGACGTGGGCAAGCTGGAGATCCGGTGGGGGCTCTGCCCGCGGTGGGTGCTGGGACGGGTCAGGGCTGAGGCGCGAGCGGGCGCCACGTGTGGGAGCCTGCGGGGCCTCGGCGGCACCCCGGGAGCAGGAGGGCTGTGCCCCGAGGTGCGGGGAGCCCCGGGCGCCAGCCCCGAGACTGGCCGGCTGGGGGCGCAGCGGGGCCCCGTGCACCTGGCGCTCAGTGCTCCGGCCCCCGGGGAGGGGCCCCCAGGGCTGGGGCTGCGCTGACCCCGGCCCTCCGCCACGGGGCCCCGTCCTGGGCCGTCCCTCATGCCCGCAGGCCCTGCGTCGGGCTGGGCGCCCCCCGGCCCCCTGCCTCCCCCCCAGTAGGTCACAGGCACCAGGCCCGCGCGAGGGGTCCAGGGCCGCGCTCCTGTGTGGGGGTGTGGGGCAGGGGCCCCCGTTTCCCTCCAGGGGTCTCCCTGGTCGGGACGGAGCGCTGGGGGCTGAGGGCCGGTGGGTGGGCAGCACGGCCGGGCCCTCAGCCAGCCCTGAGACCCGCCGCCCCTCAGGGTGGACCTGTGGAACGCCAGCAACCTCAAGTTTGGGGACGAGTTTCTGGGCGAGCTGCGGGTCCCGCTGAAGGTGCTGGGCCAGTCCAGCTGCTACGAGGCCTGGTGAGGGCCGCGCAGGGCCGCGGGCTGCCCGGAGCGGGAGGTGTGTCCCCGCCCGCCTTGGCTAGGCCCACTGGCCTGGGGCTCCGGTGTGGGCAGTAAATCGCGGAGCCGCCGGGCGCTGGGGCTCCGGGCAGACCCGCCGGGCTCCCGGGTGCGGCCTCGCGGGGAGGCGGTGCCGGGCGAGCCGTCCTGCCTTGCGTCCAGGTACTTCCTCCAGCCGCGGGACAGCGGCAGCAAGAACCTGAAGCCTGGGGACCTAGGGTCCCTGCGCCTCAACGTGGTGTACACGGAAGACCACGTCTTCACCTCCGACTACTACAGCGCGCTGCGGGGCCTGCTGCTCAAGTCCGCGGACGTGGAGGTCCGCTGCCCGCAGGACGGGCCCTGGGCCCCGGGCCCCGCCCCCGGCCCCCAATCCTGGGCCCCGCCCCCGGCCCCCAATCCCGGGCCCCGCCCCCGGCCCCCAATCCTGGGCCCCGCCCCCGGCCCCCAATCCTGGGTCCCCTGCCCTCCTGGCCACCGGGCGGGCGCAGCGCAGGCCCAGGTGACGCCGGCACCTCCACAGCCCGTGTCGGCGTCCGCGGCCCACGTCCTGGGCGAGGTCTGCAGGGAGAAGCAGGAGGCGGCCGTCCCGCTCGTTCGGCTCTTCCTCCACTACGGCCGCGTGGTGCCCTTCATCAGCGCCATCGCCAACGCCGAGGTGCGGCGCACCCAGTGAGTCCCGCCCCGGGCGGCACCAGGTCTGCCCCGACGAGCTGCCGCCCCGGCCCGCGGCCCTGCCCCTGCGTGGGCGGCGCAGTGGGCGCCCCGCTGACCGCCGCGTCGGGCCGCTGTCCGCACCTGGTGGGCGGGGCCGCGGCGAAGCGCCCGGCTGGGCCCCTGACCCCTGGGGGCGGCCAGGACCTGCTGACGCCAGCCAGCTGGACACCGCGGCCCCTGCTTTCCCAGGGACCCCAACACCATCTTCCGCGGAAACTCGCTGACGTCCAAGTGCATCGACGAGACCATGAAGCTGGCGGGGATGCAGTACCTGCACGTGACGCTGAAGCCCGCCATCGAGGAGGTGGGCATCCGCGCGCGGGAGTCCGCCGTGGGGGGCGCGGCGCCCCGCCCCCCGCCGGAAACACGCCCCCTTGTGGCGAAGCGCGGGGCGGCGGACTCGGCGGAGGGCGAGGGCACGGGCCAGCGGCGAGACCGGCCCCCCGCCCGCCTTCGGCGCTGAGGACGCCGCCCAGGGTGGGGCGAAGCTCCCACCGCGCCCCCCACACCACGGGCGCCGCCGCCGCAGGCTCAGCCCTTGTGCCAAACGTTCTCGCAGATAATCCACAGCCACAAGTCCTGCGAGATCGACCCCGTGAAGCTGAAGGACGGCGAGAACCTGGAGAGCAACATGGTGAGCGGCCGCCCGCACCCCGCCCCTCCCCGCCCCCGCGGCTCCCCGGTGGGGCTCCCTGAGCGCGGCCCCAGGTGGAGTCGCACCTGCGCCTCCCTCACGGGGAGTCCCGGCCAGCTACACCGAGTCTCCGCGCCTCCGTCGCGGGGAGCAGATCCTGCTCCCAGCCCCGCGTGGGCCCCTCCCCGCCGGGGTGACTGCTACGAGCTTGGGACGGGGACCTGGGGGGCGCGAGCTGGGGGGCGCCCGGGCCTGACCGACCCTCGGCAGGAGAACCTGCGGCAGCACGTGGACCGCGTCTTCAGCGCCATCACCCGGTCGGGGGTGAGCTGCCCCACCGTCATGTGCGACATCTTCTTCTCCCTGCGCGAGGCGGCCGCCAAGCGCTTCCAAGGTGAGCCCGCGGGGAAGGCGCCCACCAGGTCGGCCACCGCAGCGCTGCCCAGAGGCCAGACCAGGCCTCTCCAGAGCTCCCAGGCCTGTCCCCAGCCGCCCCCGACCCCGGCTGGGTCCTGCTGCACTGCCCTGGAGTCAGCGGGGTGCGCCCGGCTCCCCGGGGCTCTCGGGCGGGGGCGGCACCGCCTCGCACCCCGGGAGGGCCTGGGAGCCAGTGGTGAGCCGGACAGGGCTCCGCCCGGAGGGGCTGGCCACAGAGCCACCCTGTGCTGACCGGCCTGCGCCTCGCAGACGACCTCGACGTGCGGTACACGGCCGTGAGCGGCTTCATCTTCCTGCGGTTCTTCGCTCCCGCCATCCTCTCCCCCAACCTCTTCCAGCTCACGCCGCACCACACGGTGAGGGCCCCTGGCCAGCCCTGGACCGGCGGTCGCCAGCTGGCTAGTTCTGGATGGCCACTGGGGGGTAGGGGCTCCGCTGCGACCTCACCGGGGTGCTGGCCCTGGGCCAGGGTCTTGGGGGCCTAGGACCCGCGGGTGGCTCTGGAGTCGGCTCCTCCCCCGGTGTCTGCTGCCCCCGCTGCCCCCGACGGCTGCCTGCGGTGACGCGGGGACGGGCTCCTCTGCGGGCAGCTCTGGCTCAGCCCGTGCGCAGACCTGCAGCGAGGCCCCCATGTGCCCCCAGGACCCCCAGGTGTCCAGGACACTGACGCTCATCTCAAAAACCATCCAGACGCTGGGCAGCCTGTCCAAGTCCAAGTCTGTGAGTCAGCCCCTGTGGACGCGTGTCCAGGTGGGGCCGGGATGGAATGCCCGCCCTGGGCTGCCGGTCGCCTGCTGGCCTCACGCCGGCCCCCACAGCGCCATGGCCACTGGCCGGCCGGGCGTGGGGGCGTGGCCGACAGGGGTGAAGCCTCGGTGCCGTAGTGGCAGCTCTTGCCCTGCCCTGTGCGGCAGCGGGTCAGCCTTACCCGCTGGCCTGCCTGGCCATGGCCCAGCCACGTGTGAGCCCCAGGGGCGGCCCTGGGGCCAGAGCTGGGCACTTGCTCAGTGGTGCTTCTTGCAGGCCAGCTTCAAGGAGTCCTACATGGCCACGTTCTATGAGTTCTTCAACGAGCAGCAGTACGCCGAGGCGGTGAAGGACGTGAGTGTCCGCTGGGCCCCCAGAGCCCTGCTGTCCGGGACTCAGCCGCCTTTCGCAGACCTGCTGCCAGGGCGTGGAGGTGGCCGTCAGCCCTCCCACCAGGCCCCGCCTGCGCCAGGCCCCGCCCCCGCGCCAGGCCCCGCCCTGTCCAGGCCCCGCCCCGTCCAGGCCCCGCCTCCGTCCCCGTGCTGGTCCACCAGCGTCCCAGCCCTGCTGCTCCTGGGCTGGCCTGGGGCCGCTGCCTGGGGAGTATCGTGGACCCTGGAGCTCTGGGTCTTTCCTATTCTGGAAACGATTACGAGATTTGTTTCCCAGAAGTCACAAAAATAGAAGGGGGGACAGGGGAAGCTGGCAGCTTGGAGG
>PVIJ01021813.1:7142-17711 GCA_004024925.1 Scalopus aquaticus
ATGTCAATAGCCACTGATAAGGCAGGGTGCCACAGCCTGGCATCCTGCAGCTGTAAACCTTCAAGGACTACAACCTGAGATAAGCTTCCTCCGGGCAACAGTAAAACTTCAAAGTCTATTGACTCCTCCGCCAGAGGCAAAAGGCTTCAGGGACACTAAAAGATAACCACCCTGGCCATCTGCTTCACGACCACCCCCCTTGATGTATTGCCAAAATCTGTCTAGTTGCTGAATTCCTTTGTATCTGTAACTGCCTTTATAAGCTGCACCAACTCTGTGCTGGGGGTCTCCATTTTAGCCTACTAGACCGCTGCGTCGGTACTTCAGGCTAATTGGGACCCTAGCTCGAGCTAGAAATAAACCACCGCTTTGTTTTTACATCGGACTGACTCTGTCATAACTTGGACCCGTAACATACTTTAACACCTGTAGTCTCACCCCCAAGTCCCCCTCCACACACCCACATCAGTCTTTCTACCCATATTCTGGTCTGTGTCAGCAGAATCCTGATAGGCAGGAATGTCGTAAAGATCACAGGAGGTGATGCGCGCCCGCTTTGAATGAGCGCACGCTCCTGTCCAGTGGGACCTGAATACCTGGCAGTGGACAGTGCCAGGACTGAAAGCCTGCGGCAGGATTTGAGGCCCAGCAGGGAGAACTGATCTGCTGACCTCAGGGAATCAGAGAGGAAGAGATGTCAGAGGTGACATGGGAAATTGCCCTGGCAGTGATGAGATTGAGGGAGATAAGCCAGGGACACCCCTATCACCACCCCATCCCACTACACCCCCAATCACAGCCTCACTGAACGCCTCCCTGACCCCTCTCCCCACACTACAGAGGATGACTGAGCCTCAGAGGAGCTTCTAGGCCCCGTTCTCTGGTTGGTGTCCTGCTGGCAGTTCTGGCACAGCTGGCCCGGACCTTGCACACCCTGCCCAGGCCTGACTCAACCCTCTCTGGAAGGGCCTGGGGACCCCGCAGAGGAGGTGCAGGAGGAGGGGAGAGAAGGCAGGAGGCTGAGGGGCGCCTCCCTGGGGACCAGCAGCTGGGTCTTGATTGTACTTGCTGTGCTCCTCCTTCTCCATCCGATGGTGAGAATTCACTTTGCTTAAATTCCACATTTTTAGTAGCTGTAAGATTTGGGGAGAAGAACAAACTCACACGCCCAGGTGATGCAGCGCAGCCCCTTCCCTCTCTGGACCACGGGGCCATGAGCTGTCACCCGAAGTCCCCCGTGGTGCTGACGGCCTCTGAGGCCACATACGTGTGAGCCTGTTTCCTGCGCACCAGGACACGCGCCACCTCCCCACAGACGCGCACCCCAGATTCACCCAGCACGTCACCACCACCCCATCCTCAGTCCAAATCTACGTCTCAACAGTTCTTCCCAAATGTGCTTTGTGGTCACAGGAAGGATGGATTCAGGGATGTAACATTTTATGAAAAGACAAAGATGTGGGGTGTGTTTTTTTAACCCCATTTGTAAACATGTATAATTTCTCAAAGTTATTCACTGCGGACTCGCTGATTTAAGGCCCGGTAAGTGGAGCGGCCTGGTTCCCACTCTACATCGTGTTCCCTCCCACCTCCCCGACAGAGCAGGCCCGGCACCCTGTCCGTCCTTGGGTCCCCGGACACTTCTAATGCAGGTGGATACTGATTTGTGGGTGGTTGTGTTCGGTGTGAGGCCGGGTCATCAGCCGTCGTCAAGCGGGGACTGTCCACAGGCTGAGATGGCGGAGTTCCTGTCCAAGGAGGATCCGTTTCTAAGGGTTCAAGGATGTCAGGAATTCGCTGAACCCACTTCCTGTCCACCACTCAATTTGGACGGAACATGGTCTCTTTGACTCCCAAAGCTGAGGCGTGGGATCTGCCCCTCAGCACCCGAGACAGGGGCATCGCCTGTTTACTCAAAAGGCCACAGAGGACAGGCCCTGTAGAGACCAGGAGCCATCCCGATTTGGAGCCACTGCGACCTGGTGTGGACGAATGAGGCAGGTGACCCAGGGCGGGCCCCAGAGGCCGAGTCTAGAGCAGGACCCCGGGCCCGGGGCTCGGGCAGCAGCAGGAGCCTTTGGAAAAGAACAAGTGTCTGTCCCAGGGGCTGAGCTCCTGGGCCCATTGCCCGGGGAGGCCCCTCCCACTCAGCCCCATTTTGAGCCCCAGCTTCCTGAAGGACAAATACTTCCCTAGCCTGGCCCCCCAACCCTGGGTGCAGTAGCTGTACCACGACCTCCTCACGTTTCCCCATCAGATTCAGCCCCAGGCCTGGTCCCCAGGTTTGGGCCTTGTTTGTTGCAGTAATGACTCTTCTGCTTCTATTCTCAATGCTGATCCTCTATTACTGGGGGTCCTAGGCAGCAGGGTGAGGGGGCTGTGAGGGAGGAGAAGGCCCTCATGCCCACACCCCCTGCCTTGAGGAGCGCTGCAGGCCAACATCCCCTTCCCCTTTCTCAGTCTCTCAGCCAGCAGGACACCCAAACCCTCCCACCATCTGTCCTCATCCCGCTCAGCTCTGAGTGTCAAGATAAGCTTGACCCTACTGTAGCAGGGTGGTCCCTAGGGAACAGGCTTGTTCCAGGTTCCCTGCCCCACCCAGTGAGGGTGCAGCTGAGCAGGGGAGAGAAGAAGCTGGAGAAGAGAGAAGAAGCTAGAGAGAGGAGACAGGAAGCAGGATGGAGGCCAGGAGAGGCCCAAGGAGCAGAGAGACATGCAAAGAAGCTGCACTGGCCTGGACTGACTGAAACAGACGTGGGGGAGAGACCCCCGGGGAAGTTAATGTTGGCAACATTGATCTGGATTTTGATTTTGCTCTTTTCCTCACAGACTTGTCTGACCATTTCTGAGCCTTTTGTATGGGTCCCTGCTAAAAGGTGTTTTAGACTTATGGCAGGCTTTTGGGGCCTGCTTTGGGCCAATCCCGTTCGGGTGAACTTAAACCCATGAGGTGATGGGTAACATTGGGTGCTGGATTTAGAAACCGCATTCTTTGTTTTTTCTGCATTGCACACTAATTGTATTAAAGTTTGTTTCCACTAAAGGTCTTATATGTTATCTGTTGATATGGCAGATGGCAGAACCTATTTAGAGTGGGCAGGTTTGGGGGTGCTGGGGTGTCCCTCTCCCTCGTTGTAACACTGCACCCCATCTCCAGGCACCTCTGCCTATGGCGGGGACCCTCAGTGACTGAGAGTCTGGGTTCTGCAGGAGGCTGGCTGGCAGGTGATTGTCCCAGGCCAGTGAGGAATATCAAGGTGCTGAGAGAAAGCGCCTCCTCAAACCCCTCCTGAAGTGTCTCCTGTCAGCTTCTGCCTCCCCTGCTGTCCCCGGATCCACATCTGTGGGAACAGAATCCTGATTCCAGACTCGTGAATTGGAAGCAAAGCCCCCCATCCACTACCTGGGACTCCACCTGCCCCTGTCCTCTCAACCCCTGGCACAGACACTTCCTGTGGAGACACCCGCTGCTGTCACCTAATGAGGTCTGAGGAGCACGTGTGTGTCTGTGTCCCCCACCCATTCAGGGATCTTCTCAAAGGCATCAGGGCCCACTCAACTGAATGGCACCCCCACTGGTGTGAACAGGCCCTAGGTTATGCGGGCCCCTCCCTCCCGCTGGGTATACAGTGAGGACAGCTTAGTCTCAGGGCGGCGCTTGTCCACCTTCTGCTCAGGTGACAGGAGCTCTTCTTACCTGGTCATTTCCACCATACCTGGGTTCTGGGAGGAAAGGGGGATGTCTGGGAATCCCATCCCCTCCTCACACCAGTCACCTCCCCATCCTACCTCAACCCACTCGATTCTGCCCCCGGTACCTTCAGTGTAAATCACGATGCCAGGTAGGGTGGTACAGGTGAGAGGGATCTCAGGGGTGAGCCAGGGCGTGGGGCTCATAGACGTGGCCTTGGCGATCCTGAAATGGAGGCAAGGGTAAGACTCTCAACCAGACCCCAAAGGGTGAGAAGACCCCACGGGTCTCGCTCCTGTGGGCCCAGCTCACGCAGAGGAGGAAGCTCCACTCCTGCACTGTGGGGAGCCGTGACAGGCCTGGGGGGGCCAGAGACAGGAGGTGGGCCCCCACCCCAGGGACTCACACAGTCAGGGGAAGCAAGGATGACTTCTAATCAGGCATCCCTGCTGTGACAGAAGAGGGGGGACCCCAGGAGAGGGTGGCATAGTGTCCTCTCAGGAGCCGGCAGTTGAGGTGGAATGGAGGACCGCAGACACACAGCAGGTGAGAGAAAGAGGGAGGAGCTTCTCAGAGAATAACAGGAAGCAAATCTCTGAAATGTGTGTGACTCCCTCGTGTGTGGGGTCAGCTAGAAATCCCCAGAACAGTGTCCATGGTGGAAGAGACGTCAGGAGGGGAGAAGGGGACGGAGGAGGCAGGACACACCTGTGACCAGTATTCTCCTGAGAGGAAATTACTGTGGCAGGATCTCTCTCTCTCTCTCTCTCTCTCTCTCTCTCACACACACACACACACACACACAAACGCTAAGAGAACCACACTTCTCCCCACACCACAGTTATCTGTTGTTTTCAGCATCTTCGCCTGGGGCACTGCCACTTACCGAAGCCACACCCTGCAGTCCCCGTGGGGCATCTTCAAGAGTAAGTCGTTCATGTCTCCATCCTCTGCCCACGTCTCTCGCATCCCCGTGTCCGCAGGCGGGTCCTCCGTCCAGTGTCTGGTCTCCGAGTCCAGGCGCAGGGAGGTGCGTCCACTGATGACAAAGTGCCAGGACGCGCGGCTGCGTCCACTGGCCTCCCCCTCACACAGCATCCTGCCCTGCAGGGAGGGGGGCTCTGCCCAGGGTAGAACCTGGTCTCTGCCCTCACACATCCTTGGCCCACTCAGTACCCCCTCTGGTCCCTGGACGCCCTTCCTGCTCTGTCCTCCATTGTCCTCTCTGGCAGGAGGCCTCTTGGTTGGGACCAACTCCATATAAACCCCACAGGCTGACACAAACTGCATGATTTCCTAGACCTGCCCAGGGGTTCTTCTGCCCTGCGTCTTGTTTCGGGGGCTCTACCCCCCACTCACCCCTGGTTGTAACCTCTGTGACCCCTGGTTGCAGGTCAAGCACTTTCTTTTCAAGCTCCTCCATCAGGTCATTGAGGTACTCAGTCTGTGCCTCCCAGGCCTCTGGGGTGTCCTCCTTCTGCCCCCCACAGTGATAGTGAAGGAAAAGTCACCCCTCCACTGGCCTTGCCCCTCACACCACGCTTGCCCATGTCTGGGCTGAGGAATGGTGGAGAAGCTGTAGCACAGCGGGTGAGCATCTTTGAATGAAAAAGAGGCGGGTTGGAATGGGAGGAAAGGGACCACAGGGGCCCCTCTCAGTTTGTGGGGCACCAGAGACACTCTGAGGGCTGGGCTGGAAGAGCAAGGCCTCCCCAGGCAGCCACTCCTGCTCCCCAGATTTCGGGACATGTCCCTTGGGCCAACCAGGCCTCCACCCATCTTCAATCAGCCCAAGGTCAGTCTGCCCCAACTTGCTAGGTGGCACTGGGGGAGGGCTTTTGTAACAGGGTGGTCCCCAGGGAAAGGGGAGGCTCCAGGTTCCCTGCCCGCCCAGGGGAGGGTGAGCTGAGCAGGAGAAGAAGCTGGAGAGGAGGCTGGGGAAGGGAGAGGGAAGGAGAACAAGGAGACCCGGAGGAGGCACAGGGAGCAGAGACACGCGAAGAAGCTGCGCTGGCTCCTTGGCCCTGGGCTGGTTGGACAGACGTGGGGAGAGGTGACGTGGGGAGGTGCGGAGTGTTAACGACGGCAGCAGCATTTATCTTAATTTTGATTTTTCTCTTGTTCTGCCAGACTTGTTTGACTGTTTCCTACCCTTTTCGATGGGTCCCCACCAGAAGAAGCCTTAGACTTGTGGCAGCTTTTTGGCCTTCCTTTGGGCCAAACTGTTTGGCTGGACCTTTACTCACGAGGGGGTGGGTGACTTTGGGTGCTTGATTTGGAAACTATATTCTTTGCGTTTTCTATATTGCACACTAATTGTATTAAAGTTCCTTTGCATTAAAGGTCTTCTATGCTTCGTCTTGATATGGCAGATGGCAGAACCTATTTAGAGCGGGAAGGTTTGGGATTCTGGGGTGCCCCTCTCCCTGCCCTGTAACAGTTTGGAGGCCAGAGCCCTGTGAGACTCTCAGCCTAGTGTCCTTGCAGGACCTGAAGGGCCTTTGGGGGCTGCGCCTGAGGAAGCTGGTCAAGGTGAGGCGTGGGGACAGAACCCAGGGTGGGAGAAGGGGAGTTTGCAGTGCTGGGTCATGGTCTCTAGCGGGCCCAGGCAGAGGGTACTAATCTGCTCATAGGGCTCCTGATAGCTGGGAAAAGGCGTGGTCCAGGCAGGGAAAACAGAAAATCCAGAATTTCTGAGGCAGGCGGTAGAGAAAAGTGAGAAGTCAGGGTGGAGAGGACAGGAAATATGTGGACACCCCTGGGTCACCCAGGGTCTCGAGGGAAGCCCAAAGAACTCTGGCATCAGCCCTGAGGAGAGGCTGGGTGAGACCAACTGGGCCATTGCACAGACGGGTAGTGTGAGCCGGCGGAGTTATACCCACTGCAGAGGCACACCCACCGGCATTCCAGTGCTTTTGCAACCAACACCTGGGTCCTGGCATAGGTGTGATGCATGCAGCCTTCTAGACCACGCCCCAGCTGCTGTCCACTCCACCGCAGCCTAAATCTCTTCGAGTCTCCATAGGCACTCTCTGGTCATTCCTGCTTTCCGCAAAGGACTTACATTTTGTGTGGAGGACACACTGGAGTTAGTGAAGGGACTGAAGGAGTCCTTTCCTGTCTTCAAGGCTGTGTAATTTCCATCCCTGTGGTCCCCTGCGTATTTCTTCTTTAAACCAACCACTCCTCCTGGGAAACCTTCAGGGCACAGAGGCCGGAAATTCTTCTGCTCTTGCACCTGGAGACAAGATTGCAATGCAACCAGCCTCCCCTTGGGGCCTGCAATGTCACCTGGCACTTGAGGCAGATGGGGTTCACCTTCTTTAGCCTTTTGATTCTCACTTTTGTCCAACAGCATTTAAGCTCTGGGGCTCCTCTGGGGAGAGGAGTGAGCCGTGATTTATTGAGTCTGAGGAAGACTCCTCAGTGGTGTGCAGGGGCTCTCGCCTTTGTGTTCATTTCCACTCATTCAAAGACCCCTCAAGTGATCAGCAAGTTCCTTGGACTCAGTGCCTGGCCCATCTCTGTCACCACGACCCTGACCTATGACCTCTGCCAGGCAGCACTCGCACCTGAAGCAGGAGACCCGTGGTGAGGCCTCAGCGTGAGCAAGCTGAAGGCCTGGCAGTACAGATGACCCCGAGGACGAGGGGATTCTCCCGCGGACGGCCTGCCGTCTCCACCTGCCCCACCACCCTCAGGGGCTTCGTTTGCAGGCCCCTGTGACAGTTTGACATCTTCCTAAACACAGAGACCACTTCCTCTCCCTCGTCTACTTTACACACATATGCTGTGTGTATCCTGCAGATCCTGACTACACAGGAGGGTCAGCAAGTCGGAATGGGAGGTGATATTCTGTGCACTTTCGATGACTGCCAACTCTTGTCTGGTGGGACCTGGGACGCTGACAGCAGAATATGCCAGAACGGAAAGCCTGAGGCTTGAGGCTGAGGAGCACAGAAAGATTCCTGAGGGAGCTGGAGAGGAAGATGTCAGGAGGTAACATGGTGACAGGGAGAATGTGGGGAAACCCCTCAGGAAGGGATTCACTAGGAAAAGCAAGCTTGAGATGAGATGTTAGAACAGGCTTTTGAGGTAAAATACCCCTTTTCTCTTTGATCACCAGATTTCTGACAATAAAATACTCCTTATAGGTTCAAAGGTGCAGAAAGCCCACGAGGAGTTCCCCTTTCTTTGCTGTGGCCCCTGAGGCTGGGGCAGTGTGGGGACTGCTAAGGGAGGGCCAGCCCCCCGTGGGGCAGAGCCTGGCTCCTGAGAGGCCAGCTGGGGATATGACTCTTGGCGAAACTTCGGATTCTCCCATGGTCCTGTGTGGCTCCCAGCTGCAGTTCGCCTCTGGTGGCCTTGCCTGGCTGCTTGGCCCTTCTCAGCCTCTGACAGGGCTGCTGGAATGCCCCTGCCTTAGGCTGCTGCTCAGGCATCCAGCCACAGTGAGTTCCCAGGAGGAGGGGGCACAGGAGGGGTTAGGTAGGGAGGGAGCAGGGGCATCCATTGGCTCTCTGGAACCTGGCCTGTGGCAGTGGAGGTGCTGGGAGGTGGTGGTGTCACCCTGCCTCACCCCACCCCTTCGTTTCTTTGCAGGAAGATGTCTGCGTGGGCAGTGGCTGGCTCTGGGGGACGAGTTGCTGCTTCTAGCGGAAGGGGCCTGAAAAGAGGCAACAGTGCAAAGAATTAATACGGGAGAATAGGAGGGAGAACAGGAGGGGGAGGGGAGGAGAGCGGGTGGGTGGGAAGTTCCACGCAGCCCCTCAGCACCCTACCCACCCTTGGTAAGTGGGAGCCCAGCCCCACCCCACCCCCTGCTGGAACATGGTGGACATTGGGAGTGTTCCCACAAGGATGGGATTTCCCCTCCCCTGCCCCCCAGATACCTAGACAACCACTTGCCACTTCCTGGTGGCTCAGGAAAACTGTGCCATCCCTATGCCCTGTGCTCTTGAGCTTCCTGCTACTTTGCCAGCAGACCCAGGCCCACTTTACAGAGACTCCAGCCACCTCCTCTCACAAACCTCTCCTGGCTGCACCTTCTTTTGCTGCTTTATTACTCTTCTCTCCACCTCCTCTCTAACCCCAGGGCTTCCAAATCCTTCCTGCTTTATAAACTTACCTCCTGGTCCAGCAGGCAACAGCTTGTTCCTTGGCCCAGGATGCCCCAGAGGAAGCTTCTTGACTTTGAATACATCTTAAATACATCTTTAAAAAATCGTCTGTTTAGGAGGGGCCCCTGTGGGTGGAGGTGCAAAGCAGGCACACACGTCCTGGTTGCACAAGGCTTTGCTGGGGTCACCAAACAGTGACATGGGGTCCCTATATGATGTGTCAAGGGGAAGGAGGCTCCATCCTGGGGCTCAGAGCAGAGGGGCTGGGTTTAGTCCCAGGAAGAGGGGTGAGAAGACCTCAGACAGATTCAAAATTCTGGAGTTCAGGCCGCAGTTCTGCATAGCAACTTGCAAGTTTTGTGTTTTTCTGGACACTTTTTTCAATTTCTCTGTATTCCACGTATAAGTGAAACCATCCAATACTTATCTTTTTCCTTCTGACTTATTTCACTAGCATCATCACTTCCAACTCCATCTTTGTTGCCACAAATGGCATAAGATTATCTTTTTAGATCACTGAGTAGTATTCCATTGTGTACACAGACCACGTCTGCCTCATCCATTTGTCTGTTTTGGGGCATTTGGGTTGTTTCCATATCTTAGCTACTGTAAATAGCACTGCACTAAACGCAGGAGTGCAGGTTTCCTTCTGAATTAATGCTTCTGTGAACTTTGGGTAGATCCCTAGGGCTGGCATTGCTGGGTCATATGGTTGCCCCATTTTTAGGGATCTGAGGACTCTCCACTCAGCTTTCCATGGTGGCTGGACCAGTTTGCATTCCCACCAATGTAAATGGATTCCTTTTCAGCACATCCTCACCAGCATTTGTTGTTTCTAGATTTTTAATAGGGGCCATTCTCACTGGTGCGAGGTGGAGACTGATTTCTTGAGATTTGTTTGAGTTCCTTGAATTTCCTAATTATGGCAATTTTGAGTTCTTTATCTGACAGAGAAGAATTTGTCTGTCTTGGTGTTGCTGGGTTCTGGGATTTGATTTTTCTCTCTGAGGTTTATTGCTCCCTGAGGTTTTTCTTGGACATTTATATTTTTCCTTCTGTAGAAGTTGACATTTTTGTCATGTGTGAGTCCTTCTCCCCTGCTGTTCTGGGTCTTTACTTGATGTTGGGAACAGCCTCTGGGGCCTTGTGGGCCCTGGGGTGATGCTAGCGCCTCCCCCAGTGCTTTCCCAGGCCTTGTTCTGTCATCTGGGGGTCAGGGGGATGCTGGGTCTGAGGCTGAGCTGTTGGGGCCGCCCCCCTCCCAGGGGCAGTGGCTCAGGGTCTCCTTCTGGGGGCCAGGAGTTCAGGGGGTTGCTGAGATTCCTGCTGTGTCAGGAGGCCCCACGTGACTGAGCGCTGGGTGGGGCTCCTCGCGGTGCTGCTGGGGGCCGTGGGGAATAGCCAGGTCCTGCAAGGCCGTGACTTGGGCCTCTGTCTGCTCCTGAGAAGCTAGTGGCCGGGCTTGGAGTCGGGGTTACACTGAGAGTCCCCGGTGTAGAGCAAGGCGCTGAGAGGCCCAAGCTGGGACAGCTGAAGGCTAAGTCTGTTTTCACTGCGCTTTTTTTTTTTTTTAATTTATACATACAAGCTGGAGTACAGGCCAGAGGTGTGGGGCGGCGAGAGGGTTCACCAGAGACAGAGTGGGTAGCAGAACAGGAAGATCAGAAATAAACTGCTGAGGGGAGCAGCGGGCGAGGCAGGAGAGGTCTGCCACGCCATGTGGGATTCTCCCCGGCCGGGCGTCGAACTCACGTCGCC
>PVIJ01021814.1:0-17603 GCA_004024925.1 Scalopus aquaticus
GAGGTTTGACCTTTAACAGGATAGGCTACCTGTTATTCCGCCAAATAAGAGCCTGGGGTATAAATGTGTGTATGTGCCTGTATTTGATTGATTGATTTTTGAAGAAGAAGCTTGAAAATAAAGCTGCTGCCTGCCTCCGCTGATTACCGAACTTGGTGTCGCGTCTTTCTTCCTGCTGGACAGGGGACCGCGCGCGACATATTTGAATTAGCCTTCTTTGATCTGAGGAAAGATTACTCCAAAGATATTTTTATTGTTTGACCGAATATTCTACCAGCTTTTTTGTTGGTCAAAAGTGTAGATTTGCCAAGCTGATACTCAATTTCTTGGACTCTGTACCATATTTTCTTATTTCTGCTTGTTTTGGTACCTGGAATCCTCACGCATTGTTTTAAGCTTGCCTTGTGTCCAATAAAAGAAGGAGAAGGGAAATGTAGCCAGCTTCTTAACTATTTACTCACTTTTAACATAGGTGAACTCATTTTTTTGAACATACCACGTATGTCAAATAGACTCTATTGTGTACTGAATTATTCCCTCCCCGCAAAATTCATATGTTGCAACCCTAACCCAAGGACCTCAAAATGTGACTGTACTGGGAACTGGTGTATGAAGAGTTGGTTTTATTAAAATAAAGTCACAAGGATGGGCCCTAACCCAATATACCTGATGTTCTTAGAAAAAGAAGACATCTGGATTTGGAAATGTGGAAGAAAGTAGAAATGAATCCACTGAGAAGACAACTGTGAGCAGGCCAAGGCGAGAGGCAGAGAATAAACCCTTCCCTAAGGGACCTCAGAAAAAACCAACCTTGTCAACATCTTGACCTTGGAACTCTCACTGCCAGAAATGTGAGGTAATACATTTCAGTTGTTGAATTCACCCAGTCTATGGTACTTTGTGAAGGCAGCCCTAGAAATCTACATAGATATTGTGTGTTTTTAGAACAGGAATGCCAGAGAGTGTTGAGGTCTGAATCAACAGTTCTGTTTAACTTGCATGGATGTTTACCATGATCTTCTAGAAGACTTTTGTTCTCTAAGTGTTCCTTACTGGAGTGCTTACTTCCACCATTGAAATATCACCTGAGTGATGAAGACAAAAATTTGGACTTGTTATTATTTGCAATTTTTTCACCTTCACTTCTAGACAAATGTGAATTTTCCCCTTATTCTCATTCATAAAAAAATTCTTTTGGTGTAGGATTAATGAAGCTGCTTAGTCATTTTTGCTGTTCTCAGTTGTGCTACAGGAACAAAGTAATAGGATTAACAACTGAAGTAGGATTAACATTTGTCGTAAGAAGACTTAAGCAGATGAAGTCGGGCTGATTGACACAGTGCTTTGAAAACAAGTTCCAACAAGTGGTGAAGAAATTTAATTTAGTGGAGCTAGTGAGCCGTGTGACTTAATAGAACATAGTTTGGATTATAAATTTTGTAGCCATTGGCAGCCTTTGAAGAAGTTTCAGTATTTACATCACCATGAGCTTTAAGGGAGAATCTTCTCTCACCTGCTTTATGTTGTGAGCACAGGGTTTCCTTTGGACATGAGATGCTCTCTAGCTCTCACTGTTAACTGATATTGACCAAAGGCTAACTGAATTTTCTCTCTCCCAATTTTTTGTAGAGTTCTTGCCTTTATCTTGTTTACAGCTATTCAGTGTTAACCTGAGATCTTCAACCCCCACTCTGAACTGATGAGTAGATAATGGTTAATACACTTTGCTATGGAGCCCTGGCAAGGCAAACAGAGATTCTTTGAGTGCCAGCCAGCCTTTGAGGGAAGGATGCCTTTTTCCTGGTCCCACTTGCATTATCCTAATATCCTACGGTTTAAAAGTTGGGAATTCAATTTTTAAAATAAATAACCTCCAGATCAACATTGGGCAGACCAAACAAAATATTTTGTGATCCAGAATAATCTGTAAACTTACAGTTGTGAGTTTGCCATCTCGGATTTAGAAGAAACGACAGCTTCTGGGAGGAAAAAAAAGCCTTTGCTTCAAGTGCTGCCTTGGCCACAGAATATTTATGTTGGACAGCTCTACCTTAGTCCTACCGTGTGATGAAAGGGAAAAGGGCATCCTAGTGTTCTGGCTAATATCTAAAGGTATTCTACTTTGACTTCTTTTCATTTCCTCAGAGACAAATAATAATTATGACTGGGGAGGATCAAAACAAAGTAAGTAATCTTGAGGAATAAGTTCATCGGTCAATAGCTGAGCTTTGGGCTGATGGAAGCACATTAGGGACTGTGGATACCCACCTCAACACCAGCAGCTAAAGTGCTTTGATTCTTGTAGAAGACACGCATTGGTGGGTTTGCCTGGTCTCCTGATTTTCTGAGAATCACAGAAGACAACAGACTAGACATTTATACAATGTTTTCCTGCTCACCAAGCCATGAGATTGGTTCAGGGATGGTCACGAGACCACACTGAGCAGATGAGTCTCTTCACTAGGATTCTGAAATTGCAAGAGAAAGAACATTTCTCTTGCAATAAATGGCAGGTGCTGTTAAAATTTAAGCTCTATCAGTCCAGAGAGGTCAAACAGACCACCATGCATGGGAAGCAAGAAGAATGAAAGGAATTCAGTGAAATACAAATTGGAAAATAAAAGATCACCGCACTGTCTCTCCCCAAACCTGGGTGTCGCGCGCGGTACCCTGTCCAGCAGGGAGAAAGACGCGACTCGGAGGCGATCTTCAACCGGTTCTCTTTATTTTTCTCCTGAACCTCTTTATTGTTCTCTTTTTATACAATTGTTCCACCAATCATCTTACAGAGAAAGTTGCTACAATCAAGGTAATGGGCAAACTGGGCAAACTGGCTCTGACCGGCAAACTGGGCAAACTGGCTCTGACCGGTCTCAGTGATCACGCGTGCACGAGCTCTAAAACCGCTGTACACGTGAACATCCAGGCTGTAGCTTTCCTGTTTACCCACTCTCAAAGTTCCACCTCCTCTTTCCTCCGGCGCCATCTAGCGGCACACACCGCGCCTCACACCTGGGCTTAAGTAGACAGACAAGATGTGTTATAAATGAATGAATAATATGAATTAGATAATAAATTTAAGTGTGAAGTTGACTATTGTTTTATCTCAGTACAATCTCTCCCTTCTGTGTTTTCCTTAAAAACCTTCCTGTACAGGGCCTCCCCAGTGGCGCAGTGGTTAGGCGCTGCGCTATGTAGCTGTCGCCAGCAGCGACACAAGTTTGACACCTGGCCAGGGAGATTCCCACATGGCGCGGCAGACCTCTCCTGCCACGGCTGCTGCTCTCCTCAGCTGTGTGTTTCCGTCGCTCACCTGTTCTGCTCCCCACTCTGTCTCTGGTGAACCCTCTCGCCGCCCCATGCCTCTGGTCTGTACCCAACCATTGTATGCATAAATAAATACATCTTTAAAAAAAAAAAAAAAAACTTCAGTACAGCTCATTTCATATGTTTCATATGTAAAGTTGACACTGCCAACACGCCACCATTGAGGGTTACATGAAAAAGCACTTGACTGAGACCAGATTCATGAGAAGATTTTATCTATCTGAAAACACATATTTTATTTTAAATCAGGGCTGGTTCTGGGTTAAGTGTTGGTAGGATCTGAACCTGAAACTGAATTACGGAGATCGGACTATCCACTAAAATTTGATACTTGAATAGACAGCCATAAGAGTGTTAGTCTAAGGCTACGAGAGTCCAGCTTTACCTGCATATGGAGCCTTTCTGGGAAATAAGTTATTATAGTGTGGAATTGTACAAAAACATGGAAAAGAAATTTTCACTTGAATCCCTGAACTTAGCTGTTTCTAAAACTAGAATTGTTACATGGCATCAATCAGTAGGTTGTCTCTTGGCTTAAACTGGTTTGAATTGGGTCTTTATCATTTGCAATAAGTGAGCCCTGATAATACAAAAATTATTACAAGAAATGCATAAAAAAATCTTTATACAAGCATTGCTTGTATAAAACAATAAGCATTCAACAATTATCCCTTTGACTCTAAAAATACCCCCCCGATAAAATTGCCAAAGTATTTAGAATGCTAAAGTAAACTCTAAAATTTTTCCTCGATTACTGTCAAGAAAAAAAAAAATGCTGGTTCCATCAATTTGAAACATCTGCCACTGCAACCAAGAGGCATTCTAAGGGGGGGGGAAATGGATTGGTTATGAAAACACAACTTCAGAACAAATATTTAGCCCTCCCTACCAACCAGATTACCAAGTCAAATGCTCCCGTAATGAAGAGATTCTAGAATCACTGTGGTGAATTCAGAAACTTCCTTCATAAAAATGCATTAACCCAACCTATTGGTCAATGAATTTGTTCAGTATTTATAACCATGTGCTATGTACTGTGTGGTTCTCTGAAAATATGAGAGGAACAAAATAAAGCCCTGGTTCCAATGAACTTATAGTAAAAGCAAAAAGGTACACAAGTAAATAAACAACTGCAATACAGTGTGATAGGGACTATGATGGATGCCCGTAGAGATGCCTCCAGAGGAAACTGGTTTAGCATGTTGCAGCATTGTGTGTGTGTGTGTGTGTGTGTGTGTGTTTAAATAATGAGCCAGTCTTTCCATAAATTAAGTTGCTCCATAGATACTCATAAAGCATTTCTACAAGTTTTATTCCTTCTTATTCACTAAATGACTGAATATTTCCTAAGAACCTAGAAGGTTAAAAATAACAAGAAAACATGTATTTACAAACCTGTTTATTCACTATGTCCCTTTCATTATCTTTTTAAGTTAAAATTAAACTAATAGGCTGAGATTCAATAAATTATTATAGAATTATTAAGTGTCGTGGAACGAAGATCGAAGATTTGAGACATTCTGTAGAAAGAAACTATAATTACTATCATTATCAAATGTTATAAGTTAGTCTTATTTTTAGAAGTAAAATCTCCATCAAGGCAACATTTTTAAGACACATCCTTCGAACACTATTTTTATCTTAATTTTAAAACACTATGTGGCAATCCTAGAGGAAATAAATAGCAATTAATATGTGGTGAACAGAGCACTGGGTGAAGACCTGTGCCCCAGTGGGAAATGTGGAGGTATCCTGATGTAGACGTGTGGTCTGGTGTTGAAAACAGAGGGCAAGACCAAGGCTAGGAGGCAGCAGTGACTTCTGTGCCACAGGAAGTTTTGTTTCTCCCGTGAGAGGTAGAAATGCTCCTTAACTGCAAAAAGACTAATTTGAAGGGAAACTTGCACTCCTGTGTTTGTTCCACTATTTACAATAGCTAAGATAGGAAAACAACCTCAGTGCCCCAAAGCAGATGAATGGATCAAGAAAATATCACACACACACACACACACACACACACACACACACACACACACACACACACTGGAATACTACACAGCAATCAAAAAGATAAATCCATGCGATTTGCAGCGACATGGATGGAACTGGAAGGGATTATGCTAAGCACAATAAGTCAGAAGGAACAAGAAAAATATTGGATGATCTCATTTATAGGGGGTATATACGGAAGTTGAGGAAAGGATCAGGAAAAAGATAAAACTTGCCAGCAAAACATAAATCTGAGGCATGTAGTGGGGCAGGAGAGGGAGAGAGGACAAAACAAGGGAAGAAAGAGCACAAGGGACTAATAAGAGACTATGGTGATGGTCACGGGTGCCATGGTTTGTGGGAGAATTATAGGGAATACACCAGAGGGGAGAAATGAAATATTGTACAAAACTGGACATCCACGTAAGAAAATTTAAAAATTAATTGAGAGAAAAAAACCAAAAAACCAAGAATGCCAGCAAGAATCAGTAAGCCTGGCCTAAATCCCAAGAAAAGAAGAAAGTGTCCTTCCGATATATAATAGCAGGGAAATACATAGCCCGGAACATTCCACCTATTTGATTTTTTCACCTGGCAACCCTATTGGCAAATTGTGATGTTGGAATAGGTCCTTCTTGCTAATAGCATCTCAGTGTGCAGAATATTTAAACCTGTGTGTCTACTGTCTGGGACACATTCTCACCACACTTGTCAGAAAGTTCCATCTGTTTCATGCTTCAGGAACTGTCCACTTCCTGCTCGGCTCCCCACACACCACTTTCTTCTTACCCGCCTTACGGCACCTCACCCTCCTTCACACACCTACTTAATTCCACACAACTCTGATGATTACTCACATTATCTTCAACTGACCATGCAGCTTCTCTACTTTCTAATCCTAAAATTATCTCTTTAAAATCCCGTTTGATTCACAATGGCCTCATTAAAGAACTTAAGACAATTTTCTGACTGTGTTTTACAAGAAGAAACAGGAAGGAATATGCATATTAGCTTTGACAGCTAATATGTTAGGTCTCTCTTATTGCATGCTTCACTGATGCATAGAGCCGAAAAGCTATAAACCACAATAATAATTGTATATATAACAAAATCCTAACATAAAAGCATGAAAACAGGCATTAGCCTATCTCCCAGAAGCTATGTAAAGAGGTTGAACTGTCTATAAATATGATAGCATTATAACCATGGGCAGTTTTCACTGTCTAGAGATAAGAATATGAGTTCCATGTTTGGCTTTGCTACTGACAGATCATATACAAGTCAATTAACCTCTGTGAAACATTATTTGCTACCTTTTTATTTCACAGTAGGGTTTTGAATTTGGATGAATATGAATTAGTGTAGCTTTGTTTGTTAAGTGACAAAGATTCAAAAATCGAAGAATAGAAAATATAACAATGCATTCCCAGGTATAGAATCAAATACATTGCATTGTTGATTGATTTTAAAATGTGCTTATTAATTACAGAATTTCTTCTCATTTTTGTGATTAGTTGTTGCTTTTTTTTGTTATAGCAATTCTTTTAAAAATAACTGGATTCCTTTATTAACATTGTGTGTCAAATATGAAAAATGTTACATGGACTTTGAATATATATATATATAATTTATATATATTTATATGTAAATATATATAACAGGAAAATAAAACTTTTCCTCAAAGGAACAAGCAATGATTTATCCTTACAGATGAATGCATCTATTGATATAAATTTATTGGAAGAAAATGTAAGTTTTGTTTAAAACTGACCTTACATTTGGAAATTTGAGCAGAGCTACCCTAAATATTTTATCTAAGTTAATTTGTATTCTTCAAAATTTTAAATACCTTTCAACATAAACAGTCAAGCTTACCAAATACAAAATACAAAGTAGCAAATATAAGGTATTACCAAATACCTTATACTTATAAGGTATCAGTATTATATTTCCTTCTGCACTAGAATAAATAGGGGTTGGGGGAAAGATGTTTATTTTACCATGTAAAACTTTAATTAAAGGTCATCATGAAAGCTTTACTTAGGAAAATTGGCAGAATATTGTTCAATGTTGCCACCTTCAGGACAAATTTAAAAGAGCAGTGTATCGGGCAGAACTAAAGATTTTTCTTTGCGTAATTAAATATTGGGGCTAAAATAATGATGCAAGCTTAATTACTTAGATTTTGCAAATAATCTGAACATCTTATTTTTTAAAATTATTTTCATACTCAAATAATTGCCTGGGAATCTTAGTCTAGATTTTTTTTTTTTAAATATTGGCTGATTGTTACTGTGTCTTAGGCACTCTCTTGGTGTTGAAGATGCAAAAATGACTGGGACATACGGTTACACTCAGGAGACCCTATTTTAGAAAGGAGAATCTATACAGATTGAATATTTCAACATTGTGATTAATGTTCTGATAGAAGTAAACCAACTGTTCTGGAAGCACATGAACTAAGCATATCATTCCAGAGGGCAAGAAAGGGGCAGCGAGTAGGCATGGGTGTGCCAACAGAGCTAAATATGTTATTACAATAATTTTTAAATACTTCATATTGTTCCCTTTGCTTCTTCATATTAAAATAAAGGGGGGAGAATTATCAAAAATAGAACAATTATCGTGCCCACTGGTGTGTACATAAAATGAAGATTATGTTCACTGAAATAAGTTACTTCATAACTAATATAGATACTTTCTTTTTTATTTCCTTTCTGTAGACTTCAGTGAATTTCCAACAGTGTTCTTCATGGAGCGATCCTGGGAAGGCAGATGTTGGAGGTGGGCATACACTGTCTTTTCTGCGTTCATGTTCTTGGTCAGACAATACCACTGAAACGCAGGGGTTGGGTTATTGATTGTTCGATGCTGTCTTTCTCAAATGCTCCATGAACAGCAAGAAAAATCTCCCTAAAATGCAGCATGTTGTCAGTATTCCTTTCCATCATGAGGGAAACTTTTGAAAGCTTTTGTTCTAATAAAAACCGGAGAAAGGCAGCTCTTATCCTTGAAGACCGCCCACCTATGTCCACATAGGTGTCTCTTAAACCTGCCACTTTCAGATTATGGTGATGGATCTTGGGTGGTGGGAAATCTACAGGGACTCTGCCTGGGGGAAGAAATCAAATACTGTCCAAACAAATTAACAATGATGCAAGGGGGACAAAAGTACTTCATCTAAAAATAAACTTAAAAAAAAGAAAGAACCCTGCTCCTTTCAAATGCAACTCTCTGCTTGCCCATGTCTATGCAGGCATCTCTCCTTCCTTTTCCTATTTCCCTTCCTAAATTTGCCTTGTGATGATTAAAAAAAAAAAAATCAGTAAAAATTCCCATTGTTATTGTCCTACTTCTAAATATAAATGACCTCCGAAATAACTTCCGCCTTTCAGTCTCTAAATGTGTTTCTTGAGATAGATAGATAGATAGATAGATAGATAGATAGATAGATAGATAGATAAATAGACAGACAGATAGACAGACATATAAACACCTATGTATACATATATGTGAAATGTTTGCACAAAGCAGTAAATTTAATTTATGTGACCCAGGAAACCAGTCAAATTCATTCTACCTCCATTACCCAAGGAGGGTCCTTGACTGCAATTATTTTTTAAAATGTCAGTGCAGGATTTTTAATTAAAATTTATCATTGTCATTACTACTATTGAAAATGAAGTGATTTCAATGAGAGAAAATGGAAACGGTGGTGTTGATCTAAGGAATTACATAGACAGATTAAAACTTAAACTCACTATAGAAAATAAATAGCCCAAACTAAAACAATTTCTTTAAAAATATATACAAAATGGTTTATTCTTTGGGAATATCAATTTCCAATGAAGACATCATGTGTTCTGGCTCCGTGCAAGCACGTTTTCCCAGCCTCCACCTACTCAGATCTCAACTCTCTGCCCTCTTAACTAAATAGCTTCTCACAAATAAATTTCAGTTTCACAAACTAAAACAATTTCTACTCAAGTATGAATTTGATAGGGAAATCAAAGACAGGGCAGTGTTTAAATTATATCTCTTTTATTTTTATTTTTGTAGAATGAGAGGGGAAAAGTTATCTTCTCTATAAAAAGATCACCCAGGTATGTTAACTGGAGTGCAAGAGTTGGTTATATTTTAGTAAGTCATTTACCAAACTTCTGTTCAATTTATAACTAATTTCCCATTTCAATAAACAATGTTCCTCTTGAGATATCACCTCCAAGACAGGATTATGGATAGATGCCTTTTTCTCCTGGATTTGGCTTGTCTTCTAGGTGGCATGGCTTTCCCACCGTAAGTATTTACTATTCACTAAGGTACTGGGTTGTGCTTCAGATTTATGTGGCAAGTAATGTAAGCAATTTGAACTTAAAAGTTAGCTGATACTGAATCATATAATAGTAATATATATATTAATACTAATTACCACTTTGCTAGTGAGAAATTATACTTTCAGGACTGAAAGGGTCATCAAATGTGATGATAGTTTCAAATTTGAATTTTTCAGTGTAGATTGTAAAACATTTTTGAAGAGTTGCTGTCAAGGGTTTCTTTCTTTTTAGGTGGCCAAAATAATAATACAACATGCATATGCAAATACATAGGAGATGAAAGGTGGGTGGATGGGTGATGATGATAGTTAGATGATTGGTTGGTTGATACCAAAATGTCCAATGTATGTGCTCATGAATTAAAATCATATGTGAAATTAGATAAATTGATCTTCACTTAAAACTCTTTTTATTTTCTAATAATTCTATGGCATATTAGCAACAACTTCTTACAAAGTGGCTGTGGTCTATGTCAAACCTATAAGAACCATGCCCTGTTCCAACTCGTAACTCCTCACTGGTGAGGGTTCATCTAGCTTTTGTTCTTAGTTAGCATTGTGCTAGTATCTGCATCTAACTTTCATTTATGAAAGATGTTTAATTTTTTAAGTTACAATTTAAAATTGTTTTAACTATTTTCCATCATTGTTATCAAAAACTTCAATTTTAGCTGAGCACTTTATTACATCTGCTTAAAATCTTCAAACTTCAGCTGTCCATTTGAAAAACAAATAAGATTCACTCCTTCATTCATTCATTCGTTCATTCATTCAGAAATCAGGTGATGCAGATATTAATATTGAGTGCGATGACATAAATTCTGATTTTACGATCACAGATTAAAACAAGAGAAAACAAGAAAATAGGGCAATATCTCAGAAATTTATATAGATTAAATGTGATAAAATTTTAGATGCACTTTATTGCATACTGTCAATTCTGATTGAAAAGTATTTAACTTCTGTTGCATGAAACATATATAACACCTAGGGATAACTTAAGACCTTGCTATATTCTATGAAGTCCAGTTACTGAAGTCAAGCAAAGCATATGAATACATTTCCTGCTCCTCCCCTTGTGTCCTTTTCTAGTATGTACCCAGGAACAAATTTACATATTCCAAGGCTATCTCCTTTCCTCCCCTACTTGCCTATATAGATTGAACTATATTGTTAGTTCACTGTGGTGATGTGCTGTTGAAGTGTTATTAAGTGTTATTAAGTCACCATTCTGCTATCAACTTTCAGAGCTGTGATACTACTACCTGGTACTCAAAAAGCTCCTGTTACCAAGTCAACACACCAGATCCCCACTGTGCTCTTGCAAAGTGAGGAGATCCTCTTCCAGATCCTCCTGAAAGATCAGTTACTTGGGCCCCAAACCCTTTGTTTTTCCCCAAGCAGTTGTCTCGTTTGTTGTTGGTTTGCTTTTTATTAATGTAACATGGTTTTATAAGTGTGCATATAATTCAGGAATGTAGGATCCCACATCTTTAAGGTTTGTTACCACACTCACCACCAGTGATCTCATACTTCTCCACCAGAGTCCACTGTGACCCCCTTTTTCTTTTCTCTCTACCCACCCCCTCCCACTCTGATAACCTCAGTTTTATTATTAAACTTCTTTTTTTTTTAAAGATTTATTTATTTATTCATACAAGCAGGGGCACAGACCAGAGACATGGAGCAGTGAGAGGGTTCACCAGAGACAGAGTAGGGAGCAGAACAGGCAGATCTACTGAAGTACACTGCTGAGGGGAGCAGCGGGCAAGGAAGGAGAGGTCTGCCGCGCCATGTAGGAAGCTCCCCGAGTATCAAACTGGCCCCGCAGCCGCTGACAGCTCCACAGCACAGCTCTTAACCCGTTACACCACCAGGGAGGCCCCAATTATTATTAAATTTCTGTGGCTTGTTTTTGGTTTGGTGTTGTCTGACTTTTTGTATTATTTTTCTATACTCCGCATATGAGCAAAATCATACAGTATTTGTCTTTCTCCTTCTGGTTTATTTCTCTTAGCATAATCTCTTTGAGTTACATCCTTGTTGCCTGAAATGACAGAGCTCATCTTTTTTCTTTTTTTAATTGCTGGATAGTATCCCATAGTGTGTTTTAACACATCTTCTTAATCCACTCATCTGTCTTTGGCACTTAAATTGCTTCCAGAACTTGGCTTTGTAGAGTTGAAATGAACTCAGGAGTCCATGGATCTCTTACAGTCATCGAAAGCACTCCTTTCTCACTCGGCTAAAGTCTTTAGAAATTAAACAAAGCAGCTTATTCTACTATTTGTAAGTTATTGCATATTTATGGCCTAATACATCCAGAAAGGTGCACATGGCATATATGAACAGCTTAAAAATAAAAATAAAAGATAACACAATCTCCCACTGGGTGTGTTTCTTAGCTCTAGAACATGTTCTTTAGAGGACTTTGCTCTGGCCCTGCTCTGGCTTCCCCATGAGGACAAGATTGAGGTCAAGGAAACACGCCCATCTGAAGCCCAAGTGCTTACTTGTGTTTTTCCATGAAAGTTTAAACCTCGTGATGAATTCATCCCTTTATCACTGTTGCATCTCTTTTTCTCGAGTAATAATCTTTGCTCTGAAATGTTTTGCCCAATGTTAATTTTTCCTCTCAAGCTTTATTTTTTATAAGAATTACATTTTATAGGATATTTTAATTTTTTTACAATGTATTTCTTTAGATTTGAAGTTTTCTTTATAGACAGCACATCGTGTGTCATCTTTAAAAATCCAAACTCACAATCTCTTTCTCCAAATTGGGACATTTAGAACCTTAAATATAGTGTATTATTGATACGGTTAGGTTTAAATCAACCTGTTCTCTGCTTGTATCGTATAATATTTAGTAAACTTTTCTCTTTTCTTTCTCTGCTTTTGGATTAATTTAATATTTTTATTATTGTATTTTTATCTCTTTTATTGGTTTATAAGCTAGCATTTGTTTGTGATTTTGTATCTGTTTTAAGGCTCATAGTATACACAAATTGATCACAGTCTAATGATATTATAAGACTTGACATATAGCGTAAGAACCTTAAAATTTTATACTGCCATGCCTGTTATATTTCTGATGACTATTGCTCACCTGCTACCCATGGTGTATGAAAATTTTTTAAGATAAATAAGGCTCTGGATGTTAAAATTCTTCCAGAGAGAATTTAGGCTAGGGGCATAACTCCTTAATCCAATGTGAAATTGAGCTGATTAGAAGTTGGTTTGAATGTAGGTTCTGGTTATTTCTGATTTGCTCTTACTCTTGGAATGTAGAATTGGGGGGGGGGGCGGGAACTTATCAGGCCTGTATTCCTTAATAAACTCTGAACTCTAAATTTTCACACACACACACATACAAATTGAGAGAGACAGAGATAGAGAGTGAGTGAGAGAGAAAGAAACAGAGAGAGACAGAGAGATTGGAAGAACAAGAAAATCTCTGCTAGTTTCTTAATCCCTTGGTTTAAGAATTAACAACTTTCTCAGGAGTGAACTTAACTATGAGGAGCATCTTGGGGTCTCCCTGGTGGTACAGCGGTTGAGCGCTGCGCTGTGGAGCTGTCGGCAGCGCGTGATGTGAGTTCGACGCCCAGCCGGGGAGAATCCAACATGGTGCAGCAGACCTCTCCTGCCTCGCCCGCTGCTCCCCTCAGCAGTGTATTTCTGATCTGCCTGTTCTGCCCCCTACTCTATCTCTGGTGAAGCCTCTCGCCACTCCATGCCTCTGGCCTGTACCCCAGCTGTATGTGTAAATATAAATAAATTTAAAAAAAAAACAACAACTATGAGGAGCATCTTGTTGTGCTTCTTCCCTTCTTTCCAGAATATCAAACTTTCCAGTCCACGCTGCACACTCCCTTTAATATTCTCCAAAGTCTTCACACTCAAGAGCTGGTTTGTTGGTTGTTGTTTTTTTTCCCCATCCTTTATATTCTATCTGGATTTTTCCTAGATGTTCTAACTGCACTAAGCCGAAGAGTTGATCTAATGAAAGTTAAACTATCATGACCAAAAACTGATGTCCCTTTTGTTCTTAAGTTTCATAATGGATCATTTTCATATTTCACCAATTACGTAGGACACTCAGTGGCCATTTCAGTATGGAAATTCACAGCATTCCATTCAAAAGCTTTTCTTGAATACTTATTATAACAAAATCCTTTCCGTTTTCTATGTTTTATCTCCCTGAATCTTCTATTACTCAGACAGTGACAACCTGAGCAGGTCTTACCAGTTTCTCTACATTTCCTGTAATTTCAGTCTTCCTCTCATTCCAGAGACCATTTGTTGAACTTCCTTGAGTTTCAGATTTCATCGAGACTTGTGTAGGGTGGTTATGCAGGTATGTGACTATTCTTTCCTTGAGATCTATTTTCTGGGAAATGTCAGAAGAATAGTTGTTCTTTTATGTGTTTTTTTTTCTCTCTCTGCTAGTTTTATGAGTCTAAATGTGTATGTTTGTGTTCTATCCGTGTGTTTCAATCTTCTACATAAAAAGCTTTGTTCACAAATCTTATAATATTTGGTTTACAAAGAGTAAGAAAATTCAAAGTTAATTGGTAGTTTTGATCTTATATTTGTAAGTTATCGATTTTGAGCTTCTATAAAGTGTAGCGTAAACTTGTAAATCATCTTCTAACTTTTATATGAAGGAGACCATATTTATAGTTATAGGTTATAAATGTTATAAACATAAATGGGGACTGTTCCAGACAAATCAAGATGTTTGCTGATTCACATATTAGAGAGCTCTGTACCTTTAAGCATCTTTTTGTGACTGGTGAGATTTCCCAAGAAACAATCTTTAAAGGTCTTTGTCTGCATTTCAAGGATAGAGTTAATAAAAGCAGGCTGAGGCTCTCTGTGTCACAATCAGTATATAAAATGCTTTTCTTCTTGTTTTTGTAATTGTGTTCATAACCTCAATCTGTATCATGTTACAACCCCCTCAGTTCAGAAACCACCTGTGTTTTTTTTTATTTCTTCTGCCCACTTTTTTTTTTTCAGAGACCACCTGTGAAACTTTCTTCAGTGAATAAATATTTCAATTTCTATTAAGATGTGTAAAGTGAGAGAAAGCAAGAATCTGCTGTCTCAAGGAGCTTTCACTTCAGTCTTCCAGATTTTAGTCCATGCCCATTTCATCCCCAGTCCCACAGGATGGGTTGTCTCATTTCTGAGGTCTTTGATTATTCTGCAGAGTAAATCAAAATGACTTCACTTTTCCTTTTGCTATCAGGGAACTTGGCCTTATTTGGATGCCAAGTCAGTGAACAGTCTTCCACCTATAATTTCTAGATTTTAAATTTTGTTACTGCTATCTCTACCCTTATATTTCTATCCTTATTAGTTTAGTTTTATTGTAAAAAAAAATTTCCTCTTAGCAGTTATACTGGAGTTAAAGAGGGAGGAACTTTTGCTATGCAATCCATTTAAGACCTTATTTTGGAACTGTTCTTTTGATTTTTGCTGTTGACCCCATTTTTTGGTATATGGCTATGAATTTGAAAGAGAGAGAACTAACAGAAATCTGACTAAGACAAAAAGTTAGAGTTCTTTGTTAAAAAAATTTCACACCCTCTAACCTTGAGCTACTTCTCTTGGTCCCATTTGCTCTCCTCTTAGAGTGAGTGCTTTCTCAAGTATTAACCTGATTTCTTATTCAGGTGGTCCTTTTTGAGTACATCCTTCCAATCCTCTGAACTTGTAGTACAGTAAGATAGACACAGCTTTGGCTAGAGCAAATACCTGCTTATGTTAACAGATTGCTGTTATATCCACAATCAGGTGATTTTCCTATAGGAAACAACTAATTGACCAAATATTTATTTAAGGTTTTCTGTCTGGAAATTATTGCATTGGTCTTCACAATTCACTATGTTCTTTATATATTAGCAAATGAACAAATTACCATACAGCTAAGAATTAATTGGAGACAACTGCATCTACTTATCACCCTCTGAGCCAGAGAAACCTGAAGGATGATGTAGTCTTCATTCTGTAGGTGAGAAGACTGATACACTGAATGGTTTAATGATTCAGAGAGCTGTACCCTTATCGGGGATTAATGAAGTATCCTGGGGGATTTTTAGTCTGATCAAGCCAAATTGAGAGTCAATGGAGTAATTTGGGGAATTTCTACATTAAACTAGAAAATCAATTGCCTATGGTATATTAGTTAGCGTCTTGAGTAAAATATAATCCTATGTTCAAGTGAGTTATCAAGTCAATTTTTAACCCATTCCAAATGCTTTGACCTCTAAGCTGCTGCAGTAAGTACTGTAATAGCCTGATTCTCACTGTATTAACCAGAATGTAAAGGCTCATTTTAAAATTACTCAACCTTAGTGAAAATAGAAAAATTTTGAAAACTCTGCTATACATTACAATGTACATAATTTTACTGCAATTTGCTGATTGAAACTTAGGCAGGACTATTTATATCATAAATCAGCATGTGGTACCTGGTTACATTGTTGGGTGGCCATGGAGTCAAAAGCATGTAAAACACAGAGGTGTATCAGTGCCAAAAACACTAGCTTCTTCATTATTGGGCAGACACATCCAGTATTGTCCTGAGGGTACATGGGCACTAGTAGTGAGTTTGAATTAAATAATCCTTAGATCACTATCCACTTCAAGTTATAAGTTTCTCAAAGAGTGTTATAGCATAAATATTTTTAGCTTAGAAGGAATTTCAGAGACATTCCTCACTGTTTCATTAATTTTTTTTATAATTACATTACTCTACATCTATTTTTATTCTTTATTTTGCCTACATAGTGAATTTTTTATGCTTATTTAATCAGGTATTTTCTATATATCTACACAGTATAAGTATCTCAATAGCAACGCTACTTCAAAACAAAATACTGTTTTAGCACACACATGTTATAATGAGAAAATCAACCTCTAGTGAAATAGGATTAATAAATAAATGTGCTAAGTTGGGGACAATATAAGTGACCCAAAGGATATTTCTTCACTCTAGCATAGAATGAAGAAGCTTCTCTTTCTTTGTAAAAGCAAAATCACTAGCTAAAAGTAAAGAACATTCTACAATAAGAAGTCAGTTCCTTGAGTGCACTCCACATAGTCAAGTCCTCATGACTATAGGGTTGGTGGATTTCAAGTCAGCATGATGTAAGAGCTTAGTGACCTTTAATTCCACATAGACAAAGGACTTTCACCTGGCTTCCTAACTCAAGGCTTTCAGAATGAATGCTTGAATACACTTTTTTGTGTCCCAGCTGCACAGAGCAATTATCTTCCCCTAGGACAGTTTTAGGCTGATTGGACAGATAGCAAAAATACTCCAGAGGGAGTGGCAAGTGCCCTTCTAAATTGCTTTTCGCTGCACTAAAAGTTTTGAGATGGTTGTTCTTATAAAGCATCTGCAGAAGAAATAAAGTATTATATTTCAATTTATAAAGTATATCAATCAATCAATAAATGCTCTTGAATTAATTATTTTATTATCATGTGCTCATTGTCCAGTTAGACTCTCGGTGAGATAGAGTGCCATTTAAGAAACATGGATGGACAAAAGAAAATAGAATTTCACAAGGCAATAAACATCTTTAATGGGTGGTAGATATTCTGTGAAAGAAGACAGAAAAGAGGCAGTTTGAAAGATAGAACAGAGTAAAGGACTTGAGTCATTCTTTCCATTTGAAAAAAAATCTTAGTGCTTTCAGTAGACCAATAAGCTCAATATAAGTGGAATCTCTCTCTCTTTCTCTCTCTCTCTCTCTCTCTCTCTCTCTCTCACACACACACACACACACACACACACACACACACAAACACACACACACACACCTATTTCAATTATTGAACCTACTCTAGTCTGCTGCAGTTGATATAGGCAATTGACTCTATTGATACTTCTAGGTGTCACAATTATAAGGTGACAGTAACATCTTTATTCTTGATC
>PVIJ01021815.1:0-17605 GCA_004024925.1 Scalopus aquaticus
GCGCATGGACTGGCCTCCTCCCTGCCCCAGCCCCCTCCTCTCAGAAATGACCCTTCGCTGAAGGGGTGGCAAGTTCCCCCTGCTGCCGTTGCTGCCTGGGTTTTGAATCGGTTTGGACAAGAACACTTAGGGCCCCCCATGCCCCAGAAAGCGACCGCCCATCAGATACAACTTTATGGGCTGAATGAGTCTCACCTCCATTTTTCTCAAGAATGTTCAAAATTGTTTTTGAGAAAAACAGAATCCTAAAACAACCAGCGCACACTGCAAACTCCGGGGAAGCTTTAGAAGGCGCGTCACGGGGAAGACCATCTTCCCTATCGCTGCCTTAGAAAACGTCTCGCGCGTCCCTCATAAAGCGCCGCAGTCGGCGTGAGCCGGACGCTGTCACGGTAAAGTCCAGCGGCCTGAGAGACGCCCGGCTCGGCCGGACACGCAGCGCCAGTGGCCAGCGCGCCTGTCCCGTCCTGGGCCCTCGCGGCCGCCGAGGCTTAGAGCAAACACGCTGAGCGGGACAGAGAAAGCGGCTCCCGCACCAGCCAGTGGGACTGAGCGGCCCCTCCCGCCCGTGGACAGCGAGTCGCCCCAAAAAGGGATTCAGTCCCTTACGGCCTTTTGGAAATTCCTTCTTATACGTGTCTTCAGTTTCTGCAGCAAGGACGGCTCGATTTCCCTTTTAAAACATCTGAGAAAGTCAAAGCAAGCCGACCGCCTTTCAGAAGTGGGGTGTCTGCCCTAAGCCCGCTGTCCGGGCGTCTGGAGTCCCATCTTTGGGCCCCTCTGCCGGCTGCGCTTCCGGGTCCTTCCTCCCGCCCCCCTGCTGCACGACCTCTGCCCCCCAGGCCTCAGGACTCGGGAAGCAGCCCCAGGCCCCACCGCGCCCTGCTGGCTCTTAGGGAGCGCGGGCCGCGGGCGCTGACACCAGTGTCCAGGCCGTACAGGTGCCCGAGGCCCTGCAGGGAAGGGCCAGGCCCTGCGCGCCCCACCCCCTTCCAGCCGCCCCTTTGTCGTGCTCGATCACCATCTTCTTCGATCACCGCCAGCTCGCGGCGACACGAGCGTGGCGTCGGCGAGGGTGTCACTGTGCACACGGTGGAGCCGGGGGAGCCAGGCGGGAAGCACAGCTTGGGCTTGAGCAGAGGAAGCCACCCCGGCCCCAGCTGCGAGCGGAGCAGGAGGCAGCGAACTTGCCCCCCACCCCACCCCCGGCCCCCCAGCCCCGGCGGCTCCCTGTTGAGTCAAAGCTACTTCTGAGTGTCCCCCCGAGTGGCCTTGGCTTCTCTGCATGCCTCACGGCTGATCACAGCTTCCGTCCGGAGCTTCCCGGAGCTTGCACACCGCCGCTTGGGGCACCGGCTAGCCCCGCTGTCTGGGCTGTCCTGGGCGAGGCCTGCACCCCACTCGTCTGGGTCACGGGGCAGCATCGTTACCGCAGGCAGAGACGGGCAAGAAGGAAAACGGGAAGCTGGAAACACGGGCTTCTTGGAGTTCAAATAATCTGTATAGAGCCCCTCTCCTTTAAAAAACAAAAAGCGCCGTGTTCCTTCTGTCTTTGCGACGCGGCCACGAGGCGGCTGACGCCATCACGCTGCTGTGTGAGATCTGGAATTTGCCAAGAGAGGCGCCCGGAGCACAGAGCAGCTCCCACGGTCGCCTCCGCTGCGCTGCGGCTAAGGAGACCTCCCAGGGCTTTGCTTTTGCCGCCTCCCAGACAGCAGCCGAAGGAAATAGCCCCAGAGGAGGCCTCCCGGCCTTGGGGGGCCGCGCTAAATCCTCCTTCAGCCTTTCCTCCTCCACGCCCCACAACTGCGCTGAGACGGGAGCCAGGGCCGGCCGCTGTGACCCCAGCAAGAGCAGCTGTGCTCAGCCCGCCCTCCCGGGGATGAGATTGAGGGGCGCCCCTGTCGTGTGAGGGAGAGCCGTAGGGGGGTCTGCCTGATTTCCTTGCGAGAGCAGGAAAGAATCTTGGGGCCCCAGGCCTCGAGACCGCCTTGGGCTCCCCTCTGGAATCCTGGGCTCCCGGACAGCCTGGCCACTGCGAACCCTTTTCCAGCTGAGATCAGACAAGCGAGGCACTGCCGGGAGGGGCAGCTGTGGCCCCGCGGCCTTGGCTGGGGTGCTGGACCCCGCCCACCACTGCCGCGGGCCGCCTGGCGCCTCTGCACCCTGCACCCCTGCGGCCGGGGCACAGGTGCTGGTGGCCTCAGGTCAGCGGGGTGTCGGGCAGCCGGCGCACTTCTCTGCCTGCCCTGCGGGGCCTCTGGGCATTGGCAGTGGCCCTCAGCGCCCGCTGCTCCTCGAGGGCCCGGCGGGGGCAGGAACAGCTTCCCGGGGGCTGGCAGCGCTGCTGGGCTGAGCTTGAGCTTAAGTCCCGGCCTCCCGGCCTCGGAAGGCTTGTCCTGGGCCTCTGGCTGGCCAGTGGGGGCAGCTCTCCTGCTCCAGGCTGCACCCGCCGCCCTGTGATTTGCCGCTTGGCCTTGGCACCCCCCACCCCTGTGCATGTCGGGACCGCCCCTCGGAGCTGCCGTTTCACTTCTTGCCTAATTTTCTTTCCCTTCTGTCTATAGAAATATTATGGGCTGGATACAAAATGGGGTGACATCGAGCGGTGGATGGTAGGCCTGCATCTGATTTTAAGTAACTTAAGTGGTTTATGATGTGATTTTTGTGATGTTTAATTATCGAGACAGATTTCCGTTGCCCCATAATTTAATAAGGAGATTGTCTCCCTCCGGCCCGATGGTTACATCCTGGGAGGAACCTGGTTAGAGAGTCCTGGCCAGGCGCTGCAGTCCGTGTGTGGGGGCGCCTCTGACCCGGGGTCTCCAGGCTGCCGGCTGGGGCGCCCCTGCCCCGCCACCGGACAGTCTTCCCGAGGCACACCCAGCCTGGCGTGTCCTCGCTGCCGCTCTGGCCAAGCTCCAGAGCCCCCCGGCGTGTCCAGCGTCCCTCCACTCAGCTGCCCGCTCACTCTCGCCCCGCCCTGTCCACCCCGCGCGGCCCCCGCCTCACACCCACTAGCCCAAACCCTTCACCTCTCGGGCCGGTTGGGAGCTGGCTGTCCCTGCGGGCACCCGGCCTCCCTGCCCCGGGCGAGATGGCCCACCCGAGGCTCTGGAGGTGCAGCCCCGCTGGCCCCCTGGTCCCGAGAGGCCGTCTCCCTCTCGTCGGCCCGGCCCGAGCCCTCCTGCCCGGCCCGGCACAGGCTTCCCGCCCTGTATGGGATGCCCTGGTCAGCGCCGCAATGCACCAGCGGCTGCCGTGGGCACGCAGCAAGGATGTTCTGGACACGTGGCGCCCTCCTGGGCTCCGCCGTGGGTCTTGGTGGCTGCTAGGGGGCAGGTGGGCGGGTGGGCGGACTGAGCGCCCCAAGCGCTGTCAGGAGGCGGCACGGCAGCCTGATGAGCCCCCAGACCGGGCGCGCCCCCGGCACCCCCAGCCACAGAGCAGGACCCCGGCAGGGAGCGGGCCCGGTGGGCAGCCGGGTAGGCCGAGTCCAGGGCCAGGTGCCGGGGCTGGAGGGGGAGCCGGCGTCCCCCAGGCCCTCGCCACGCGCAGGGAGGGCGGAAGCGTGTGGAGACCCTGCTGCGCACCGCCCGCCCCGTCAGGCCTCCCCGCGGCTCCGCTGAGGCCGCTGAGCAAAGTGGACGCCGGCCGAGCCGCCCCGGCCGCCGCCGCTCACACGTGTCCTTGCCTTGGCAGGAGGACAGCGAGCGCTGCTCCCGCCGGCCCCGGAGGAGCGCCTCGGTCAGTACCTCCCTCCCCAGGCCCAGCCTGCCGCGCGTGCCCCTCCGTCCATGGAGCCATGTGGTTCCGCCGACAGGTCCCTCGACGAGGGGCTGGGCCGGCTCTCGGCCTCCCGCCTCCGCCGGGGGCAGGGCTTTTGTGCGTGGCCGTGGCCGGCAGTTTGGGGCTCTCTTGCCGCCCGCGCCGTGAGAGCCGAGGCGGGCTGGGCGGGGCGGCCGGGCCGGAGGTCCAGCCAGTCGTCCCCGAACGAGGCTGAGGAGGCTGAGGAGGCACAGCCCTGAGGACGCTGCTGCAGCCGGGCCGCCGGGCGGGGCCGGGACAGGGCTGACCGGCCGGCGGCCGCCCTGCGCCCCTCACCGTGTCCCCTCTTTTCTCACCAGGCGTCTGACGAGGACGAGTGCGTGTCGGTGGGCAGCCGCGGAAGCCGGAGGGTCAGTGAGCGGAGTGGCCGCCGGCTCCTCGCCCGCACGTCGCCGCCCTGGCCGAGCGCTCCCTGCTGCGGTGCAGTGGGGCGGGGTGCTCCTGGGGGGTCTCCTCCCGAGGCGGGACCCCAGCCCCGCGCACCGTCCACGCGCAGAGCCGCCCGGTGGGTGGGGTGTCCCCGCCTTGCGGGCCTGAGCCCAGCCCTGCTCCCCAGCCCCCAGTGCCAGGAGAGCCATAAGCCACAGCCCCACGGGGGGCCTGTTCCCTGGCAGCCCACCCCTGCCCGCTGGACACGGGCGCAGCCCCGCTCCTGCCGGGGTGGACACTGGGAGCCCCGTCGCTGGCGGTGAGGTCGGCCGGCCAGACACGCACCTTCTGCAGCCCCCCGATCGCCGCGCCCCCTGAAAGCACAGTGGACGGTAGCGCAGGGGCCTCTGCAGGGCCGTGGGGCCAGGAAGCTCTCGGGGCGCTGGACCCGCCCGCCGAGGGGTGAGAGGCGCGTCCCCCGCGGCGACCGTCCTGCCCGCTGCCCGCGCGCCCTGCTGCTGTCGCACAGACGTGCTCGTCCGGCTCCGTGGGCCCGCGGCCCACCTCCCCGTTGGCCCGACGCCCCTCTGAGCGCCGGCCTTGAACTCGCAGCGCTGAAGGCACAGCCACGGGGGGTCGCCAGAAAGTGACCCTCAGGCGAGAGCAGCCGAGAGCCCCCGGCCGTGGGACCCGCCTCGGCCAGTGTGGGGCCTCCGCACGGGCTCTGGGGGGGCCCGGGCCTAGAGGACGGGGTGGGGGTGCGACACAGACGTAGTGCAAAGCTCGGCGCCCGCGGACGGCCCGCGGTCAGCTGTCCAGCAGCCCAGGGAGGCCGGGCTTTGAAACCGAGGGAAGAAGGCGCCGTCTCAGGGAGGGCGAGGGGTCAGTGAGTGAGGCCGGGGTGGCGCTGACCTTGGGGTGACCTTGATGGGAGCTTTGGGCTGACGGGCGAGAGGGAGCCTGGTGAATGGGGCTTGCGGGAAGGGGGCGCTGGAGGCAGCCCGGAGCCCCCGCAGGCTCTCGTGCGCCCCGTGTGTCTGGGGAAAGAATCTGCCCCCTTCTTAGCTGCGCGGGGCGTTGGCTGACCCCAGAGAGCGGGACACGTCAGTGTCGGTGAGTCTCGGGCGCCGTCCACTGCCAGTGATGTGAGCTGGACATGGGTCACCTTTCCCTCTGGACACCCTCCTCCGCAGGATGCGACTGTTTCCAGGAATCCGCTTTGATGGGGCACCCACGCTAGGAGCGGGGTGGGGGGGCCGGAGGACCCCCAGCAGACTCCCCCACAGCCAGGTGACCCGCCCACTGCGCTCCATGCTCGGGGCAGCTGCCCTCGGGGGCCGGTCACTTGACCCTGGGGATGCGCCCCCACCGTGCCTGAAGAGGCCTGCGGGGGCGTCCAGAGCCATCCGGCCGCTCCTCGGCTCCTTCTGCCGTGGACGCGTCAGCTGTGCTTTCCCGGCCGTTTATTTTACACTGGAGGTCGGGCGTGGCCAAGGGCCGCCCTACTGGGGTGAGTGGACGGGGATGCCGGCTGCCCAGGAGCTTGTTGGAGCGCGTCTCCGTCCAGCTCTCTCAGGCGCCCGAGAGCCCGGCGTGGTGCTTGGGCCTCACGCTGCCTTCGCCTGCCCCTGCCCTGGGGCCGGCCTGCGTCTGACTCAGGGTAGCGCGGCTGACAGGTCACCGGCGGCCTCCCCGGGCACGCACGGGCTCCGCGGGGGTGTGAGCGGGCGACCCCAGCACGGTGGCCGGCGGGTCCCGACCCGTCCCGGAGGCGCCCGCTGGGCCAGCTCCTCTGCTGTTCCCGCGGCTGCTCAGCCCCTCGGCGCAGGAGCCCCAGACCCGGGGTCCGCCGGGGGCACGTGCTGCCATGGTGTCGTGGACCTGGGTCTGCTGGGGGCTCGCTCACGGGCCCTGCGTGGCCGCTGCGGCTGCGGCCTGGCTCCCTGGGCCGGGAGCCTCCCTCTTCCCCCTGCGCGGCCGGCCGGGGCGCTGGACGTCGTCTCGTCAGGCCGAGCCCCTGGAGCCGAGGAGCTCGTCTCCCTCGTCCTCACAGCCCGGGACGTGGCGGGCCGGCGGCACCTTGACTGGGACCTGGCCTCGCCCACCCGCTGGTCACCTGACCTGCCGCGCTGGGCCGCCGCGTGCCCTCACGCCGCCTCCCGCCGGAGAGCCGGCCTCTCCCGTCGCTGGCAGCGCCTGTCTCGAGCCGGCAAAAGTCCCGCGCGGTGGACGGGGGCGGCTTCGGAGCCCCGGGGTCTGCCGGCCAGAGGGGCAGCCTGCAGCAGGGGCAGGCTGCGGCTGCGGCCTCCGGTGCCCTCGGCAGCCGTGGCCGGGGGCTGGCGCTGAGGGACCGGCCGGGAGGGCGGGAGGCGCCCGAGGCTGCTGCGCGGCCCCCGCGCCGCCCTGACGTCCAGGGCTCCCGGAGCGGAGCTGAGAACCATCCTCCGGCCGCGTGCTCCCCGCCCCCGCGTCTCCCGGCCGGCGTCTCTTAGCAACGCCCCAAACCCCGAAGTGCGGAAACTGCCCCGAGAGGCGGCCGCACCCAGGCCCGGCCTGGGCTGACGGACACCCGCGAGCGCTGGGCGTTGGCCTGACCGCCGGGCGGCAGGGAGACCTGGGGGGCAGGGAGACGTCGGGGCAGGGTCTGCCCCCGCCCGCCTTCGCCGCCCACTCAGCAGCTCTGCGTCCCCGCTGCCCCATCCCTGCCCATCACCGTCCTCTAAACTGATGTCAGTTTCTCTTTCTTTCCACGCGCAGACAGACGGCCGTGACGGAGACGGCCAGGCCCCGAGCAGATCTGGCAGGGTCAGTACGGGACCCCCGGGCGCCGGGGCCCCTCCCCCAGGCCCTTAACGTGGGTGTCCCGCCCACGGCCCCGCTGGGGGTCTCTTCCCTCTGGCCCGTGGCACTGAAGCGTTGCTTGCCAGCGGGTAGCTCGTGGACGTCTGTTCTCTGACGTCCGGGTTCAGTTTAAGGGTCAGCGTTGACAGCGTCTCTGCGTCTGCCAAGATCCGGCGTGGAAGGCGAGCGCGGTCGTCGTGTGCCACGGGCGTGTGCAAGCACGTGTGTGCGTGCGCGTGCGAGTGTTAACCTTCGGCCTTCCGGAACAGCGCGTGACACTCTCCCCTTCCCACGCCCACCCGTCTCTCCTGGGGGCCTGCCCTGGAGAGGGGAGAGGAGGCAAGGCGGGCGGGGGGCGGGCACCCAGCTCGCAGAGGCTCAGGCGCACATGCGAACTGACGCCGCTGTGGGCTGCAGCCCCGCGCCCACCGGGTCAGCCCAGCACCTCACGTGCACCGCGTTTGGGCGTGGCAGAGCCTGCGGGGTGCGTAAAATAATGATTACAGGCGGCACGGGGGACGAGGGACCCCGAGAAACAGGCGGCGCAGGCGCGGCTGAGTCAGAACCGGCCTCTCCCCGGGCGCAGCTGGGCGCGTCTGCCTGGTGCCGGGCGGGGGCTGGGCCGGGCCAGGCCGTCACTGACAGTGTCTTCTTTGGTGTCCAGAATTCCAGCTACAGCCTCGATGCCGGGGTCTCCGCCCTGCCGCCCGGAGAGGACACGTGGGTTGGTTCCCTTCGCCGCCTCGGCCGGCCGCGGCAGGCCCTGTGCATGCTGCCCGTGCCCAGGCTGCGTGGCGGTCCCCGGGAGAGGCTGTTCTGAGCATGAAGTAACGCCCCGGCCTGACTCAGCTCACCGCTGTCCCCGCTCCTGCGTGTTCAGTGCTGGCGTCCGAGGGGCCCTGGGCTGCGGCCGCGCCTCTGCGGCCATCGCGTAGTTAGAGCTCATCGAAGGGGCAATTTCGAAAGCCTCAATTTTTGACTTTGTGGCTGATGAGTGAACTTTGTGGCCTTTCCTCGGGGAGAGTCTGGGCTTGAAATGAAAATCCCATCCAGTTCCACTGTCTACACAGCAGGTTCCCTTCCTCTGCCCGAGGGACGGGCCAGTCTCGGGAGGCAGAGGCTTCTGAGGGAGTCAGGAGCCCTCCGGGGCTGGCCTGGCCGGGTGAGCTCAGTCACTCAGCAAACTCGGCAGAGCCCAGGTGGGCCGGGGTCGCGGGGCAGGCGGGTGCGGGGACAGCCGTGGACTCGACCCTCAGAGCCGAGGACGGCAGCCCCGCCCGCAGGCCCAGGCGGCCGATGAAGGCCAGGAAGCGCTGGGATGAGACCCGGAGCCGAACTGGAAAGTAAACAGCGGAGGGAAGAATGGCTGGGACCGGCCGGGTGAGGCCGCGGTGGGGCGGCCGGGCCTCTCTGGCTCACCTCCTCCAGGCGTGTCCCTTCCTGCTCCCTGCTCCGGCCGGCCCCTGTCAGCCGCTGCCCCGAAGCCCCCGCCCCTCCCTCGGGCCTGGGCCCCCTCGGTCCCCAGAAACAGGCTTGACTGAGAGATCAGCCCTGAGCCCAGAGCATCGCGGCCTCGAATGAGGCATCTTCTAAATTGGAGGGGAGACCTTGGCATCGGAAGGGGCGCCAGCTCGCTCCGGGACGCCCCTTCCTCCCTGCCTTTCAGCCGACACCTGCTCTAAAGCAGACGGCGCCATGTGGCCGGTCACCAGGGCCCGCAGACCCGGCTCGCCAGTACCCCCGAGGGGAAAGTGCCCCCAAGGCCTCAGCACCGCAGACTCATCAGAACCTCCGCGGCCTCATCCCGCATCTGCTGCCCGCCCTCGGGCCCTTCCTCACGCTTCGCACTTACTTAAGAGTATTGTTTAAAAAATCCCGGGGAGGCGTCACCTCGGCGTGGGGTACTGGAGACCCCCGCAAATAGCCCCATCTTCAGACCCGCCAGGCCACCCTGGCCGGGGGCGGTGTCCGGCACTGGCCTCGCCGCGGCTGCGGGCTCGGCCTGTGTGTGAGACGTGAGAGGGTGCCTGCCCCCCACCCCCGGCTTCACCTGCCCGGGCCCAGGCCAGAGGCGGGCGCTGCAGGAGGCTGACGGGCCGGGCGCGCACCCAGGTGCCAAGGGCCCTTGGCGGAGCCCCCTGCCTCCAGGGCCGGCCTGCCCCAGGGCACGAGCTGCTCCTCCGGGTGGAGCGTCCACGCCAGGCAGGCCGGCCGTGTCCATGGTAGGACTCTGCAGAAGCGCCGTGTGGTGGTCGGCTTCGCCCAGAGCCCGGGCCGTGCGGGCAGTCTCACCCCGGGGAGGCCGGGCTCTCATCCAGCGCTTGCTTTTGCATTTTCCGCACTAACCGTGGACCTTAGAACTCAGGCTGCAGAGCCCCCAGCGCCTGCCGCACTCCCGCTGCTCCGGCCGGTGCTGCCCCAGCGGGCCGCCCCACCTGCCTGTCCCCCCTCCCTCCTGCCGCACCTGCCCGCACGTGCATGGCCTGGGCGAGTCCCCCACCGCATGGTGTGAATTGAGGTGCTTGGGCCGCGGAGTGAGGTGCGCTGTGAGCCCCCCGCTTCTCTCTGATTACAGGGCCTGCCCTGCTGCGTCCTCAGCGCCTCCAGAAGCAGCCTGGCTCCCAAGCCCCCATCTGCCCAGAGTGGAAACCGGGTCTGTCCTCCCTCCTCAGCCCCCCTGCATGCGCGGCTGCTGCCCCACTGTGCGCCACTTCGGCCCAGCTCTGTGAGGCCAAGGGCGGCGCCCCCGCGGGCTGGGACCTGGCTGGGGCGCTCCCAGCCTTCTAAACAAGCACCAAAATTAATTAAGGCCCTTGTATGGAAGACGGGGAATCTGGGGTGGGGGCAGCCGCTCAATGTATATTTTCAAACGCTCAAGTCCAAAAATATTGGTCTCTCGGGTCTCTCCTCCTCTTCCCGTAATTGTTTCCCAATTAGGGTTTCATTTGTGTTTTTTAAAAAATATTTTTCTCTTGAAATGTGTCCAGGAAGCAATTTGGAAGGCTTTTGTGCAAGCCTAATCTGACCCCCCATCTTTGGAAAGTGGGGCGAGCAGCCTGCGTCTTTGGCAGGGATTCGGTCGGTTTCCTGTTTCCTCCGGGCGGGTCGGGGTGGCGGCCTCCAGCGCTGCCCCCACCCCTCCCCGCGGGCGTGGGCGTCGGGGCTGGGCCGCTGCACCGCGGAGGCTGACTCATCCTCTCCCGCCGTGACGCAGCGCTGCCCGCCGGCCCGTGAGCTGGCCCTGGACGCCGGCCCTCCGCGGCCTCCGCCTGGACGTGAGCCGCCGCTCGCGGGGCTGGTCTGGCCACGCCGGCACGTCCACGGGCACTGTCTGGCTGGGCCGCTCCTGTGTCACGGGCCCTCCCGGGCTCCCGACAGGGACGGGCGCGAGCACCCGCGCAGCCGCTGCCTCGCCCGGGGCTGCGCGTGGCCGCTCCAGCTGCGCGCGCTGGTGTCCGCCTTAGCGCCGTCCCCCCTCGCCCCATCCCTTCCTCCCGGGGATCCCTGGAGAGAAATGACTAGAAAATTGGCCAGTTCGAAGGGCGCCGGCGCGGTTTGAACAGGCTGAAACCCTCCATACTGGTCTTCCCCGCGCATCTGGACGAGCTCCCGCGGTGTCCGGCGCCCGCGGCCGCCGCTCCCCTTCCCTCCGCGGTGGGGGTTCAGCTCGCGCCTCACCGCAGCGCCGCGCTTGCGGCCTGGTCACTGTCATTTGCTGCTGTTTCTTTCCAAGGCTCTTCAAGCCTGCCGTTTGCTGTGCCCTGCAGCCCTCCTGTCTGAGCGGCGAGGCCCGGCCGCGGGGCTGCTGGGCCCCGCTGCTCCCTGGCCCCGCTCCCGGCGGCTCGCACCGCGCTGCCTTGCCTGCTTGCCAGCGTGGACATGCAGGCCGCCGCCCTGCGGGGTGCAGGTCCTGGACGGAGGGCCCCGCGCTCAGTCCCCTTTGACCCGCCGGCCGCTGACCGCTGTGGTTTGTCTCCAGGAAGACGCGTGGTGCAGGGATTGCGGCAGCCCCAGCAGCCCCGCGTAGCAGCTGGCAGAGAGCAGCTCGGCGGTCACTGATACCCTGCCCGCAGTGGTCACTGGGACGTGTCCGCGCTCAGAGGCCCTGTGCCTTGCAGGAAGTGGGCTCGAGGGGTGGTGCTGTCATGAGACGCTTCCTGAACGCCCTCGGTGGCCACCAATGGCCGGATCACCCCTGGACAGGCCCCTGGGCTCCCGGGAAGTGGGGCCCCCGGGGGCGTGAGCCGAGCCCCACGCTGTGCGGTGCCGCCTGCTCCCCGTGGCGGCTCACCGGGCTCCTCGGGCCCGTCGGGCGTCTCCCCGCTGGCCGCGTCTGGAGGGTGTCGAGCACAGCGCTGCAGTCGCGCCTTCCGGGCCGCGTCCTGGGGGTGGCGGCGGGCGGACGCGCGGCGGTCAGGGCGCCGGGGCCAGCTCACGGAGGCCCTCTGAGTGACCGCGCGGCTTTCCCAGAAACGGACGTGAGGACGCAGTCGGGGCTGCGCGGCCGGGGCTTGGCAGCTCGGCACCCCCGTGCCCACGAGGGCCCCTGCCCGGGGCTCGCCCGCCGCCCCAGCGCCCGACCTGCGGCAGGTGGACGGAAGTGACGAGTCAGAAAGGGCAGGCTGCCCCGCTGGGGGCTCCGAGCCGGCACCACTTGCTGGCGACCTAAGTGGGATGAATTCAACCTGGGTCCACTCCTCGAGAGGCCCCGGAGCTGGCTCTGCGTGGGAGGCCCCCAGCGGGTGCCGAGTTTCTCACTTCTGGGGTGAGGCCACTGGCAGAGCCACCCCGTTCGGAGGCGGGAGCGGGGTCCCGGCCTGCCCTCGGGCCTGGGGTGGGGCACCGCCCAGGCGCTGCGCTGCACGTCCAGGCTGCCCCCCGCTGCCTGGGACAGCCCCGGCCCCTCCACTGAAACTCGTGAGTGGCAAATGACGAAGTGGGGTGTGGCGAGATTGCTCCCGGCCCGGCCGCCTGGCCACGGCGAGCTGAGGCGTTGGGGAAGGACCAGAGGCCGAGAGTTGATCTGGCAGGAGGGAAAGCTGGGGTGCCCCACACGTGCGCCCCGCGCCGGCGCGCTTGCCCCCACCCAAGGCTCGGCCGCCGTCTGGTCTCCTGCCCGGGGGCGACGAGGCCTGACCGCTGAGCCGCCCTGGCGTGACGGGCGCGCCGTGGGCCCATCGAGCCTCGGCCGGGGGGTGAGCGGCACGAAACGTGGTAGCTTTGCCCGTCGGTGGCCCAGCCACCGGGTCCTTGTGCCTTCGGTGCCAGGCCGGTGTGTCCCTGGCGCTGGACAGTCACGCTAGACGCCAGGCGACGCCTGTGCAGGTGTCCACGGCGCCCCACGGGGCCAGCTTTGGCAGAGAAGCCGTCGTGGGCGAGCGCGGGGGGCGGGCTGGCCCACGCGTCTCCCGCGAGTGTCCATGTGCCCGACCCGGGCCCAGCAGGGAACAGAGCAGCCGCAGACTCTGTCCTCGGGATTTCTGCTGTCAACGAAGGCCGAGGCCAGAGCGCCTCCCCAAGGGCTGGGCTCCGGGGGTACTGCCTGCGGCCCCACCTGCCCCGCAGGGGCTGCGACCCCCCGCCCTGCCCGCCCTGCCGGAGAGGAAAGTCAGAGTGTTTCAAAAAATCTGAAAACGAATCTGGGGCCGGAGCAAAGGGCAGCGTTGGCCGAGCTGAGAGGGCGCGTCCAGGGGGCCGGCGCGGCGCGTCTGCCGGGACAGGAGGTGAGAGCAGAGAGCAGACAGCGCGGCGCCGGCCGCAGCGGGAGGCGACACCGAGCCACACAGGCCGGACCCGCCCTGCAGCTCGCTCCTCTCCCCGGGGGGCAGGGGAGCCCCCGCTGCTGCCGGGGACCCGTGTCCCGCAGGGCTGTCCCCCGCGGGGTGCCCATGGTGGGGCGACGGGCACCCGGGGCGGTGCTCCGCGCCGCCCTCACCTGCAGGGGTGCGTCTCTGGCTGCCGCGTGCCCTGCTTCTCGTCCTCGCCGGCACTGCTGGCCTCCGCCGGCCACAGGGCCCGTCCTCTCCGCACCTGCTGACCTGTCCCTCTCTCTCTGTGTGCGCGTCCGGCGGCGGCTGTGCGGACAGCACTCGGAGCACGGCGGCCACCTCAACTCTGGCTCCCGGGCCTCGTCCAGGGCCAGCTCGGCGCGGGCCAGCCCGGTGGTAAGTGCCCTTCTCTGCACGCCGCTCCCGCGCGCCCACCCTCCGCGGCGCTGCGCAGCCCTGGGGCGGGCGGGCGGGGCGGGGGTGCCGGTCACTCAGCCCAGGCGCAGGCGCTCGGGGAAGGCGCCCCGTTCCGGAGTCTCGGGGTCGCTGATGTCAGAACCGCCCGGCGCCTCTGCTCGTGGGCCCTGGGAGAGCCTGGGGGCCCGGGGCTCGCCTGTGCACGCGGGGGCTGGCCCGGGCCCTGGGGTGTCGCTGCCGCCCAGGCAGTCGGGGCCGAGTCGGCCTTGCTGGCGCGGGCGTCTGCGGTGGGACCCGCACAGCGTCCCTCGCCCCAGCCCAGCTCTGCCCCGCCTGGCCGTCCACGGCGCTGAGCGGCGGGTGACCCCAGCGGGGGCGGCCCCGCCCGGCTCCTGCTCGCCCACCCGTCCCCGGCCCGCCCCTGCGCATGTCCAGGGCCCTCGGAGTTCCCACACGTCGCCCCCCCCCCCCCCGTGTGCCTGTGGGCCCCAAGCGTTTGGGACAGTTTGCGGGAGGTGGGGGGCCGCGCTGCCCTGCTGCTTCCTGGCAGCAGCGATGTTCCTCCCGCGGCGTGCCCCAGGACACGGGTCGGGGGGCGCGTGTGGCTGGGGAGCCTGTCACTGTGGACATGGAGACACCCCGTGCCAGCTGCAGACCGGCCCCTGCCCGGCGCCCTTAAGCCCCCAACCCCTGCACCCGCAGCGGGGACGGGCTCGGGGTGAGGGGGGCGCCTGCAGGCATCGGGGCGCTCCGCTCGCGGGTTTCCAGGGGTTCGGAGTCAGCACGCAGGGCCCGCCGGAGAGGGAGGCAGAGGACAAAGCGGAGAGCACGTCCGCCTCTCGGTGGACCTGAGCGGCGCCGCCTCGGGCCTGTCCACGCGCCCGCAGGGCGGGTCAGGTCTCCCGGGGCTCATGCTGGTGCCCTCCTGGGGGTCCCCAGGGACCTTCTCGCGAGGGAGGGAGAAGCAGGGCCGCAGCACATCCAGACAGGAAAAACACGAAAGCCACATTCTTGGGTGTCACCTCGCGGGCGGCAGCGTTGGGAGCGGCGCGGGGCGGAGGGAGGACGGCTCAGAGTCCCAGGAGAGAGGGACCTGGAGGGCTCAGCCCTCCGGAGACGCAGCGCCTTCTGCCGGCTCAGGTCCAGGGAAGGGGGGCAGCCCGTGGAGGGCTGTGGTGGTGGGAGCGGACGGGGGGGGCGTCGGCGTCTGGCCCAGGCTGGGGGGTGAGCAGGGGCTGTTGTCTGGGGCGCCATCGTTCCCACTGATGGAGGCGCCCTCTCGCTAGTCCCGTTCGCAGCCCCTGTCCAGGGCTCTGGCGGCCGCGCCTCGCTGGCCACGCTGCCCCCTGCCGTTTCAGAGACACTGGTTGTCCAGCACGTTCCTCACACCGGGACTTTGGTCCTGGGGAGGAGTCCCTGCCTGGCCCTGCATTTCAGCTTGACCAGCAGCAACTCTGGGCGCCAAGACTACACCCCGAGAACAAGGGGGCTGGGGAGCCCACACTGGGCCCCCTTTTCTCCGGCAGTCTCCCTACTTTGCCCTCCGGCCCGCTGGGACCTGCCGGGGCTCTGCTGGGTGGTCAGCAGGGCCTGGCTCCGCGGTTAAAACTCGGCGGTTAAAGCTCTGGTGGCGTCTCGCAGCCCCCGCGCCCGGCCTGACCCCCCGCCATGCGATGGCCCTGGGCGCAGGTTTGGGGGTGCCCCCATGCTGAGACCCACACGCAGAGCTCTGGAAACCGTGGTTGGGTTCGGGGCCCTGGGGCCCGTCGGGAGCTCTGCGGGGTGTCCCCTGCCGAGACGCCGGGGTCTGCGGGACCCGTCCAGCCCAGGCCACCCCGCGTGTCCTGCTGGCCTCGGCCCCGTGTCCAGACGCCCGTCTAGAGCTCCTCAGGGTCTCACTCTCGTCCGTCTTCCCCCACAGATTGAAGAGAGACCGGAGAAAGATTTCACCGAGAAGGTGAGGACTTCCTGTAAACCCGCGTGTCCTTCTTCTCTCGCGCGGGCCCCCAAAGTCGTGGCCAAAGCTGACGAGGAGACACGCCCCCCGCTTTCTCGAGGGGCCCGGCAGCCGGCATCGCCCCTGCAGAGGCCCCTGGGGGCCACCAGTCACTGCCGTCCACCCGGAATCCCAGAGCGCCCTCGTGCGGCCCCCCGGCCCCACCCCGGCGGGGCTTCCCCTGGGGGTGGGGGAGAGGTGCTGGGTGGACCCAGGCTGCTCCGCGTCTGACCGTGCCCTCCCCCCTAGGGGCCGCGGAGCCTGCCAGGCCTGTCCCCTGCCACGCTGGCCTCCCTGGGGGGCACGTCCTCTCGGAGGGGCAGCGGGGACACCTCCATCTCCGTCGACACCGAGGCGTCCATCCGGGAGATGAAGGTGAGGCGCCGCCGCGGCCAGCAGTCTCCGCAGTTCGTCTCCCCGGGAGGCTCCGGTGCTTCTCCGCCCCTCCCAGGCCCCCGGCCGAGGGGCGCCCCGTGTCCCGGCCTGCAGAGACGGGCGTCGGCTGGGGGAGGCGGGCGTCGGATTACTCACGGCCCCGCCCGGCACGCTGGCCCTGAGAGGTGTCCCCGGGAAGCTGCCCGCAGGCCAGGTGGGCGGGGCCGGGGCTCCGGGCCTGAGTCGAGGGGCACCAGTGTCCTCTGACGCGAGCGCGGCCGCCAGGGGCTGGCACGGTGCGCCTGACCCCCGCAGGGCGCTGCGGGGCGCGTGCCTGAAGGGGCCCCCATCTCCCTGCCTTGGGGGACAGTCCGGCTGCCCAGGGCCCCCGCCCTGTGGGGCTGCGTTCGGGCGAGAGGGGCCTTTGCCCAGCAGACACGGCTGAGGCCGGGCAGCTCGGGGTCCACCCCGGCCCAGAGTGGGGTGACGCGCCTGACAGGCTGGCGGCGGGGCCGGAGCCCACACGGCAGGGGTGCAGGCTGAACCCCGGGCCCGCGCAGGCGGGGGGCGCACTCAGGGAGGAACGCCTCTGGCCTGATGTGCAGGACGGTAAAACGCTCTCGAGACACACCAGAGTTCTCGCCTTGGTCTCGGTGAAGTCCCGTATGCTTTCTTGCACACTTCAGGAAAGTGAGAGCAGCCGCTGCCCACGTGACCCGAATGAGGGGCGCGTCCCTGCAGCAGGCGGGAGAGCGGGCCGTCCACGGCGCCTCACCCTCCTCTCCCTGACCCCGCGCCTTCCCCAGGAGCTCTCTGAGCTGCAGGACCAGATTCAGGACGTAGAAGGCAAATACATGCAGGGCCTGAGAGAGATGAAGGTACCGGCGTCTCGCCGCCCTAACCAGCCTAACTGAGCCTGCGGTCTCTGCCCGGCCAGCACTCCACGCGGGCACGGCCCGGGCCTGCCGCTGCTACCGTACCCGCCCGCTAGCCCTGGGGCGTCACTAACCCTCTGACCCTTGCCTGCCTCCCCGCCCCGGGTTTGAACCAGACTCTCCCTCCCATGGAAGCGTCCGCGGCCCCAAGGGCGGGCTGGGGGCCCCGCTCCCCTAGTGTTACACGCAGGCGCCGCTGATTTGCTCTCGGAGGCCTGGCGCCTGCCCGTGGGGCGTGCTGGCCGCGGTGCCTTGGGAACATGCGAGTGGTTTGCGCCGTGAGGTTCCCTGGCCGCGCGTGCCTGGGCCCTCACCTGCAGACACACTGTGTGTTGCAGGCCGCTCCACCCAGAACACGGGGCCGCCCACTCCCGCAGGGGCCGGGCCGCAGGGTGGTCTGTCCTCACCGGGCAGCTCGTGGCAAACCAGGGCCGATCCAGAAGGGACCCCAGAATGGTCAGGCCTCAGGGACGCCAGATCGGGAGGAGGTGACAAGCCTCATGCCTGTCACCTCTTTTTAAAGGGGAAATTGAGATGGCGGCTTTGAACTCAGTTCTGGAGTTGAAAAAGGAGCCTCTGAGCCGACTCAGGGAGCACGGCCCCCCAGACGAGTGCCCTGACGGGCAGTGAGGCGAGAGCAGCCCCGACCCGCCCCACCAAGCAGTGCCCCCCCTTAGCTCGGCTGGTCTGCTGCAGGGGCCTGCTCTCGCCTGTGGGGTCGCCGGGCGCCCGCCCTCAGCTCCCCTGGGCGCCCTTCCGGGGCGTCGTCCGCGCCCACCGCCAGCGCCGGGACCCTCCGCGCAGCCCCGCGGGGAGAGCCGGGCGCGGTGCCGGCGCCTTGGGGGGCTGGGCTGGCCCGCGCGCTCACACGATCTCAAACGGCCGCGACAGGACTCGCTCGCAGAGGCCGAGGAGAGGTACCGGAAGGCCATGGTGTCCAACGCCCAGCTGGACAACGAGAAGGCGCTCTTCATGTACCAGGTGGACGCGCTCAAGGACACGCTGCTGGAGCTGGAGGAGCAGCTGGCCGAGTGCTGGAGGCAGAGCGAGGAGAAGGGCAGGGTGCGCGGGGGCGG
>PVIJ01021816.1:0-17605 GCA_004024925.1 Scalopus aquaticus
AGCATGGTACTGGAACAAAAACAGACAGAAAGACCAATGGAACCGAATAGAATACCCAGAATTAAAGCCACATATCTATGAACAACTAATCTTTGACAAAGGAGCAAAGAAAATGCAGTGGAACAAGGACAGTCTATTCAATAAATGGTGCTGGGAAAACTGGACAGCAACATGCAAAAAAATGAAGCTAGACTACTACATCACACCCTGCACAAAAGTCAACTCAAAATGGATAAAAGACCTGGATGTAAGACCTGGAACCATAAAATGCATAGAAGAAAATATAGGCAAAACTCTACATGACAGACATCTCAGCAAAATCTTGAAAGACACATCCCTCAAAGCGAAGGAAGTGAAAAACAATATAAACAGATGGGAATATATCAAAATAATGATGTTAGTATTTTTTGAAAACTAAAGGACAGTTATATTGTATACTCTGCCTCACCTGGATTTTCCTGGGAAATCATTCTAGATTAGATTAGATTAAGAAGGATTTCCCATTACATTTCCTGTTTATGATAATTAGATTCAATTTACATATAACTTAACCAAGTACCCCATAGACCAGTATACTTTCAATTGTGATATCATCTTATACTATCAGACATATAGAATTTCAATTTGTTCCACTAATAAAATGTTCATCCTGATTAAACTAAGGTTGTGCTGCCATTCTTATCTTCCATAAAGTTATCTTTTTACAGATTTACTTATTCTTGCATACAAGAAATGGGGTGTAAAACAGAGGTGTGAGGGGTGAGGGGATTCACCAGAGACAGAGTGGGGAGCAGAACACGACTGAGGGGAGCAGTGGTTGAGACAGGGGAGGTCTGCTGCACCATATGTGTCAGCTCCCTGGCCAGGGATCAAACTCATGCTGCTGTGGCTTGGAATAGCTAGAGAGCTCTATATCTTTAACCTCTGTGCCACCAGGGAGGACTTAAAGATATTATTTTTTTTTAATAATTACAATTAGTACTTCTTGGAAGTTATTTTGAGGCTATCATCAACTTTTCTGCTTATTCATTTTTTTTAAGATTTATTTATTTATGCATACAAGCTGGGGTGTAGGCCAAAGGTGAGGAGTGGTGAGAGAATTCAACAAAGACAGAGTGGGGAGCAGAACAGGCTGATCGACTGAAGTACACTGCTGAGGAGAGCACCCGGCTAGGCAGGAGAGGTCTGCCACGCTATGTACAACTCCACGGCCGGGTATTGAACTCTTCTGCAGTGGCCAATGTGTTGTGCCACCAGGAAAGCCCTGATTATTCATTTTTGTGAAGATGGTCGCATGCTTTCCTATTCTATTCACTGGGTTATAATCTGTTGTTATCATTATTTATTTGAAAACAAATTTGTCTCAGATTAGCCAGCGGTTGTCACTGAAGCTGATTTATGTGTCTTTTGACATACTTTCATTGTTCTTTGGACACTTCTTTCTTTTCTGGGACAGCAAAATGATAAGAAGTTTATCTTTTACTTTCTATTGACACTTTCTATAGTTACCAATAATTCTGTGCAAAGTTCTGGTTTCTTTTACTAGAGAATCGTATTAAGAAAATAAGTTGAGGGCCTCCCTGGTGGTGCAACGGGTTAAGCATAACACTATGAATCCATTCAGAGCCACTGCAGCACGAGTTCAATACCCGGCCAGGGAGATTCCCACATGGCACAGCAGACCTCTCCTGCCTCACCCACTGCTCCCCTCAGCAGTATACTTCAGTCAGTCTGCCTGTTCTGCTCCCCACTCTTTCTCTGGCAAATCCTCTCACCACCCCACACCTCTGCCTATACCCCGCTTGCATGCATAAATAAATAAATCTTATATAAAAAAAGAAAATAACAGTTGGATAAAGGTGATGGGTGTGTCCCTTGCTAGTAAGGGCTCTCTGAATCTATGTGTAATCAAGGAGCAGACTAAGGGGTAGACACACACATATATGCATGCATGCACATTCATGTGGATATGGATATGTAAACACATCAATAATTTTTTAAACAACTAAATAAAACATCATGACTGCATATCAATATTTTAAATCCTTATCCATTTCCACAGGGTTTGTTCTAGTTTCTTTCCTTCCATATTCTGTCATCTGTGACTATGAGAAATCAAATTCCCATTTCACATTCCTCATAACATATATACTTAGTTGATTAATCCCTCTCTCTTACTCCCCATCTCCTAGTAATACACAGCCCAAAGTCTCCTCACTCAGCCCAGCCAGGAGCAACATGGTACTTTTTCTGACAGTGACTGTGTTCACTACATATATTTTATCAATCATTTAAATTTAGAACATGTAGTGATCATCTTAAAAGTCTTAAAACTTAATAAATATAGTTTTTCACAAAGTCTTATGCTTCCATCCAAGTACTAACCAGACCCAACCCTAGTTAACTTCCAAGATGAGACGAGACCAGATATTTTCAGGATGATAGAGCAGAGAACTACTGTACCTTCACAGTGAGTGTGGTGTGGTAATGTACATCTAACGTGGTGTGAACCTATACCTGTAAATCATAAATAGTGTTGAAAACTAAGTTTACCTTAACACACATACACACACACACACACACACATGCACACACGCACACACACAAACAAAAAACAACCCAACGAACAACAACAAAAATAAAAAAGCAAAATTCAAGACCTATTTTTGATTTTCATAATTTTTACTTAACATTGTAAAGGAAGTTCTAGCCAGTTTATAAGGCAATAACAAGTGATAAAAGGCATCAAGATTGGGAGAAAAACTGGAACTTTTATTCTTAGATGACATGATTATGTACATGAAAATTCACCTTCAGGATTAGAAGACACACAATTGTTAAGATATCATTTTCTTCTAAATTGATTTCTTGTTTCAGAGTGGTCCAAATCAAAATCATATCAGGATTTTTTTTTTGTTAGAAATTGATCACCTATTTCCAAAATTTATATGGAAATTCAAAATATCTTAGAATATTTAAAGCAATTGTTACAAAAAATTGGAGTTATACTACCGGTTTTCAAAACTGATTATAAAGTTATTGCAATCATGATATTATGCTATTGATGTAAAATAAATAGAACAGAACAGAGAGTCCAGAAAAAGGTCCACATTTATATAGCTAACAAATTTCAAGCAGAGGCTCCAAACATATTCAATGGAAAGAAAATATGTTCAACAAATGGAACTAAACAAAATAGATAATATGATGGGGATTAGGAAGAAAGAAGATTCTCATCATTGCCTCACAGCACACACATAAATGGATTTGAGATGGATCATAGACTTAAATATAAAAGTTATGAATATAATGCTTTCAAAAGAAAACATAGGAAAATACATTAATGATCTTGGGGTTGACAAGGATTTTGTTAGACAAGACACTAAAATGTATGTAATAATAAATGGAAAAATGAATTTTACTAAAATAAAACCATTTGACCACCAATGTCAGTATTAATAAAATAAACAGGCAAGACACAGAAAGGGGTGGGGAGGATATTAGCAATACATAAATCTGACAATGAACTTATATCCTAAAAAATTATGAACTTGGGCCTCCCTGGTGGTGCAAGGGGTTAAATCTCAGCACTATCAAGCTATCGGCAGCCACTGTAGCACTAGTTCTATCCCCAGGCAGGGAGCTAACCCATATAGCACAGCAGACTTCTCTGTCTCACCCACTGCTCCACTCAGCAGTGTGCTTCCGTCAATCTGCCTGTTCTACTCCCCAATCTGTCTCTGATAAATCCTTTCACCCTCAACCCCCAACCCCACACCGCTGGCCTACACCGCAGCTCTTGTATGCATAAATAAACAAAATAAATCTTTTAAAAATAATATTTCTTAAAAAAATGATGAACTCTTGTCATTTGTGACAACATGGACAGAATTGAAGAAGACTGCTAAGAGAAGTTAGAGAGACAAATGCAGGATGGTTCCAATTATACGTGGAACATAGAGAAATAAAGCAAAGGAACAAACAAAACTAAACTAACGAGAAACTCTAAGAGTCTGACTAGATTTGAAACTATCAGAGGGGGAGAAGGAGTATACAGAGCAGGGTTTGGAGGTGCTCCATGACCTGTAGTGGAGGACTATGGGTGTGTTGTTGGTGGGTGCTCCTGTAGCTCTGAATCAAAAACAGTGTTGCAAGCAATGATACTTAAAAATTAAAAAAACTTCAACAGCAGCCTAATGAAAAACTGACCAGAGAGTCTAGCAGATTTTTCCAAAAAGAAAAGAGAAACTGCCAATAAACATGAAAAGGAGTTAAACATCAGTCATCATGCAAATTAAAAATCACAGTAGGATATAATAGAACTGGAACTCTCAAAATTGCACATAAATACACCTAAAATAGCATAGACTACTACTCTGGAAAAAGTTTTTCTTTTTTTTTTTTTTTGTAGTTTCTCATAAAATCAAACAAACTCGTAAACTAAAAAACAAAACAAAACAAAAAAGACTTCTTGCTCAACCTAATACTAGTTCTGAAAGAGCTGAATTGCTATTTGGTTTATAGTCATCCACTTTTTCAGGGTTTTCTAGGCAAGTGATATTAGAAAGTGGTTTGTAAACAGTCTAAAATTCAGCTAATTTGAAAGAAATCAGATATTTCATTTATTGTCTCTGTGTTTCCTCATGTAAGATCGATTAACATAGTTACTCTTCCTTGGTTTTCACACAATGCAGATAGGTCCTGCCTTTCTCTCACTAGGAAGAATCTGACCATTGGAATTAAACTCCTGTATCCAGCTGTAGGATGAGATCCATCTTACATAGGGAATTTGACCTGAGCAAAGGAGCTGGGTATCCTCTAGGAAGATGTTGACATAGGTGGCCTGCTAGGTAAAGACAAAAACCAAAAATTCCACTCTTTTTCATATTGACACTGAACTGGAAGAACGAAATGCATAGTACCCCAAAATATGGAAGGAAAATTACCAAAGAGCTGGGTTATACAGCTAGTTAAGAAAAAGTGTAATGCATTCTTTATAAATTTTCCAATGTTTGTGGTCTCTGTCTGCTTTAAAAATCATTCTGTATTATAATATTTTCTTATTTTAAATATTCACTTACATGGTTAAATTTACATTCTTAGTTAAGCAAAAATTTTTAATGAGGCCTCAAAATCGAGTAAATGACAAGTCTGACAACATCTGGACTCACTCCTATTAAGTAGCACAACAATTAGTTGTGTAGAGTATTGCCTTTTTCACTTGATATAAAATAGCTTCCTTCTTTGAGTTTCTAAAAAAATAATAGAATATAGTTTTGTTTTTCCTTTTCTTTAATCTGCATGATATTTTTTTTAATAAACATTTTTTAAGATTTATTTATTTATACATACAAGAACTGGGGTGTAGGCCAGAGGTATAGTGTGGTGAGAGGTTTTACCAGCCACTGAATAGGGAGGAGAACAGGCGAATCTACTGAGAGACACTACTAAGGGGAGCAGTGGGCAAGGCAGGAGAGGTCTGCTGCACCATGTGGGAAACTCCCTGGCCAGGGATTGAATCCATGCTGCAGTGGCTGTGGTTTGCTTCACAGTGCAGAGACAACCCATTGTGCCACCAGGGAGGCCCCTCTTAATGATATTTGGAAGTCTCCTCTCCAATTGTTCAGTCTTAAATTTGACACCTGTAAGATCTGTGATTTCCGGGCCTCCCTGGTGGCGCAGTGGTTGAGCGCTGAGCTGTGGAGCTGTCGGCAGAGTGGGATACCAGTTCGACGCCCAGCAGGGGAGAATCCCACATAGTGCGGCAGACCTATCCTGCCTCACCCGCTGCTCCCCTCAGCAGTGTATTTCTGATCTGCCTGTTCTGCTCCCCACTCTGTCTCTGGTGAACCCTCTCACCACCCCATGCCTCTGGCCTGTACCCCAGCTTGTATGTACAAATAAATAAATCTTTAAAAAAAAAGATCTGTGATTTCCATTGGACACCTGTGTACACAGTTATAAGTACTGTTGAATACTTAGAATTTAGATTTGAGGTCTGAGTAGGATACATGTTTGGTGTTTCTGACATATTAGTGTGTATAAGATCCATTATCCACAGGGATAATGGGGAGAGTTGGACTTGGATAAGTGTAAGAACAGTCTTCTATCCAACAGGGCTGCCAGTGAGGTATTGTAAGTAGGAAACAGGATAATCATCTAAGAGTGACACTAAAAAGTACATATGTGTTAATGTTGAGGCAAAGAAAAATTCCACATAGGATCTTGTAGATTAGGCAAGAGGATGGGCTACAAAAATATAGCATGACTGGGATGCAGAATTAAAAGTATTCTTGAAGTTTTAGTCTAGAATTCAAAGCAGATGTGTTTGTCCAGGTACATTCAGTTATCCCACTAGGTTAAAGAGTTCAAGTCAGGTGATCATTTTGCCGCAAGAGCCAGATACATTCAATGTGAGAGGTTGACCTATGTGGGCATGTGACTATTATGAACATAACCACTGACATAGTAAAACTTGTTCAAGCCCTGCTCCTCTGTCTCACTCTTTTCCAACCTCTTGCCCTTGCTCTTGATAGGACCATGTCATCTTTGACTAGAATCTTGTAGCAGCCTTGAAGTAGCCCTTCCCTATCCCTCCAAACCCAGCTCACATAGAAGTTGGGCGACTATTTCTAAAATGGAAACTATCATTCCTCATGTTTGAAATTCCTCTGTAATTCTCTTTCAATCTTCGAATAACCATCCTATTCCTTATTATTGTGGAATGTAACAGCTTTCCCTCATTCAAACACCACCACAACTGTCATAACCATGTTTGCTTGTTTTTATTTTTTTAAATATATTTTATTGTTATTTATGTTTTTTACATTTTGTATTCCCCTTGGGTAACTCACCACCAATTCACCCGTGATCCATCTCCGTGGTCCCTTGTGTCCTTTTCTACTCCATTTTGTGCCCTTATCCTCCCCTCCCCCCACACACTTTCAGGGATCATTTCTGTAGTTTGTTTGCTTGTTTTTAGATGTTTAAAAGATACATACTTCTTCATACAGCTGGACAAGTATACACATCAATTCCTGTGTGCATAGTATCCCTTTCTCCTATTCACCAAACTTCAAGCTGAGCCACAACACATCTTCACCTGCTGAACTTTTTAATAGTCACATATATTTCACTTTAAGTCCTCCTCTAAAATGCTCTTCTTTAATTCCTTCATCAACTTTCCTATATGGTTATATTGAATCCCTAATATCTGGCAGAATACTAGGCACACATTGTATACTCAAAGACTATTTGTAATATTTATTGATAACACAATGAAAGATAAATTAACAAGTTGATAAGCTTTACCATTTTACCCACTAAACAGATAAAAAATATTGAAGATTATTGTGCTTATTGCATTTGCAAAGGGTAATGTTTTTGTTGCAGAAGTCTCACTTATTCTGAAACTTTTCATCTTTCATAAGTACTTGTTTTCTCCTCTTACCTGTTACCAACTTATCAGTGATGAGACAAAGAAAAAGGCAATGCACAATAATGTTTAAAAGCACAGAGTCTTTTTTGAAAAGGAAATATACTTGACATACATTATATTTCTAATATGTACAACAATATTTCAATATTTGTATTCAATATTTGTATTCATTGTGAAATGTTTTCCATGGTGTATATTTACAATCTTAGCAATTTTCAAATTTGCAATGTGGTATAATTGACTGTTGTCTCCATATGGTACATTACTTCCCATGATTTTCTTATTTTATAACTGGGAATTTTCACCACTTGATCCCCTTCAGCCATTTTCCCCTCCAACCAAACACCCTATCTTCTAATATGGATTAATCTGTTCTCTCATCTATGAGTATTCTTTGGTTTTGTTATGTTTGTCTGTTTGTATTTTTGGATTCCACGTGTAAGTAAAATTACAGAGTATTTGTCTTTCTCTGACTAATTTTACTAAACACAATACCCTCAATGTCTAGCCATAATTCACAAATGGCAAGCTTTCCCTCCTTCTTTCTTATGACTGGCAGTATTCCATTGTTGTGTGTCTATATACCATAGCTTATTTATACATTCCTTCACTGATGGACACGTTGCTTCCATATTTGGTTGCTGTAAATGATTTTGCAATGAACATAATGATGCATATATATTTTAGAGTGTTTCCTTTTTCTTTGGATGAATATCCAGAAGTGGAATTTTTGCGTCAGAAGAGAGTTGTGTTTTTAAGGACATATCCTTGAGTCAAGCTGCAAAATCAAATCCTTAGCTTAATTGTTTTCTAGTTATGTAACATCAGGCTTTTTACTTAAATTTCTTTACCGCAGTTTTCATACCTGTAAAATGGGCATACTCACTGATTCAGCAATTGTAAAGATTGATTTGTATATAGAGCATTTAGAACAATTGTTGACACATGTGTGATATGACACATGTGTGTGACATATATGTGTGATGTGTCACATATGTGTTACATACACATACCAAATAATTGAAAGAACAATCGTCTAAGTTTACAAGGTTCGTCTAGGAGGTAATTTTTACACATAATCCTAACATCTTGACTATAGTAAATTATTTTACACCCAGGATTCCAAACTAAGAATTTAAATGAAAGGAAGTAACTTGAAATTACATGAAAGTTTTCTACATTTTTGTCCCTATATATTTACTTTATGTCTGTGTCACTGTAAGCTATGTATTTGGATAACTATTATTATTTCATGTTTATCATTACAGGTGTGGCTTCATGTTCAATGGATCAGAAGATGAAAGTGTTCCTTATTAGTGAGCTCTGCTCAGATAAATTGTGGTCCAGATCATTATAGTGGACATTTAAATTTACTCTTGGAAACAAAAGTATACAACCTACATAGATCTGTTACCGCATGGTGGTAGATGACTAGGTTATTAGAGATGCCCCTGCAGAACTATTCCCCACCCCCAATTATCTGAAACTGATCTACTTGTCAACTCAATTATCCTGCAAACATTGATCTACACGCAGACAAATAATCCATTCAATACGGAGTCTTATGTTCACTCCTCTGTTCTTATACTATATGAAAATTTCCTTTGAGAAAAAGCATGTTTGAAGGATAATTCTGTATGTCAAATGTAAATTCACAAAGCATAAAATATTGGTTTTGTACTCTCCGTAGTAGGAGAACGGACAGAATAGTTTTATATTTTATTTAATGTTTAAATGTTATCTCCAGACCTCACTATGTTAAAAAAAAAAATCTAAGGAATGAATAAACTGATAGGAATATCATTTAGCAAAACAAATTAGAGTGCTCCTTAATTTCAGTATGGACAGAGTGCAAATACATGGGCATTTCTAGATAATCGAAATAATGATTGCCTCTTCTAGGAGGCAATTTTGACACATAATCCTAACTAACATCTTGAGTATATTAAAATAATTCCCACCTAGGATTCCAAAACTTAGAATATAAATGAAAGTAAGTAACTTTGAAGTTATATGAAAGTTTGCTATTTTTTGTCCCTCTCTCTATATAAATATTTTCCATGTCACCTTAATTAAATTCAAGCTCAATAAAGCGGGAACTTTATTTCTTTTTACAGTTATATGACATATGTTGAGATTATCTGGCAGTTAGAAAAAATTCAAAAATAATCTGTTAAGTAAATTAAAGAATGATCCTTATAGATTTCTTAAAGAAAGAAGAAATGTGGAAAGTACCTAAATTGTTAAGTGTAAAGAACTGGCTAAACAAATATGGCCAAGTTATGGAATAAATTAAATTTACCTAAAATTCATAATATTTTGGATAAAGGAATTGAAGAAATAAAAAAACTCGAGATATTTTTACATGAAGAAGATTAAAAAAACACAATCCTAATTTTGCAAAAAAAATAAATAAATAGTGAGTATTGATATGGGGCCGGTTAAATTTTTTATTTCTCCTTTTAGATTATCCTTATTTAAAGTGTGCAAATAGGGCCTCCCCGGTGGCGCAGCGGTTAAGCGCTGCGCTGTGGAGCTGTCAGCAGCGGCGACGCGAGTTCGACTCCCAGCCAGGGAGAATCCCACATGGTGGGGCAGACCTCTCCTGCCTCGCCCGCTGTTCCCCTCAGCAATGTACTTCTGATCTGCCTGTTCTGCTCCCCACTCTGTCTCTGGTGAACCCTCTCCCTGCCCCACGCCTCCGGCCTACACCCCAGCTTGTATGTATAAATAAAAAATAAATCTTAAAATAAATAAATAAATAAATAAAGTGTGCAAATAAACTGTACTATTTGTAATGTTCAGACAGCCAAACACCTTTTTATTTTTAAAGGGGGTTATGAAGACCATCTTGTTACTTGCAAAATAGTTAGGAATTAATTTAAGTCTTAATAAGAATATGGCAATGCCATCTGGATTACTACTATGAAAAAGCTATATTTATGTATGGATAAGGAAGAACAATCAAAATTTGTTAGGTTGGTAGGTAGTTACTTTCTGTATTTCTCTCTTTTTCTCTTTGACTTTCTCTTTCACTCTCTCTCCCCCACCTCTTTTTTTTAAATCCATTAGCTACTTTGCTAAAAAAAAAATCAATTACAATGCTATCTATTTAGCCATTTTAGTAATTATGTCCAAAACCTGGAATTAGGTACAATCTCCTTTTTTCCAAATATTGGTACATCTTTTAGGAGTTGTCAGAGTCTTCTTTGATAAGAATGAACTGAAATATATCAGAGTTGTTTTTCATCATTAGGTCCACAATAGAACTAAAACCATGCACAGTGATAAACAGCCTATAACCTGTATTTTTAGCTATCTTGTACTGTAGTGAATGTCAACTTTAAGTATTAATCTGTAGAGGAAAAAAATGATGTACACTTTTTTGAGGTAAACATTATTTTTTGTCTTTCTGCTTTTGGACACTTTTACTGTGTTTCATTATGTTACAAATAGTCTAGCATTTTCTACTCTACTGAGACTTTTTAACTGGAAGAGAAATAACTGACAAACATTGTAGGGAATTTAGTTCTTTTTGGTTAAACAAACAAAATCAACCTTAACAAGGATTTAATTAATCTGCACTATTTTCATGTCTACAGACTCTAGAATAGAATTTGAATGTTGATTATTATTTAGATTTTATATATTATGGCTATGTTGAATGCCTAAAAAGTCTATGAGAACCACTTGGAATGTTATAGAAATCTTGATGATTTTCCTACTGCAACTATCCCATGTATAGCATAGAAATTGAATTCATTTACAATAATTGTATATTATTTTGCATATTTAGAGAGATACCAAGATTTGAAAAAAAAAAAAAAACTTCACTCAGTCTACCAAAAAAATATGGTAATAATTGAGATTGAAATTCATATTATTTCCAATTGAATTTTTTCCTCCTCTTCAATGGATTCTTGCCACATACTTTCCTCTTCCCCTCCAATGACTAAGGGGCTACAGAATCTGCTTACGAATTAATTAAATTTATATGTTTGTGCTTAAACACATCTCTGGGCACTATCTATATACTGAGTATGCTATCTTTCCTCTTATACATTTTTTCCTTGTCTTTTTTTTTTTTTTGTACCCATGCATCATTTACTTTCGTAATCTACTGAGTTCAGAACTATTGTTTGCTGAGGAATATGATTAAAATAATCCTTACGTATTGATCATACCTTGAGAATCTTGCACATAATCTCATAAATTGAAAATGTTTTCTCTGCTCTGGTCCAGTCCCAGGTAGTTACCTTTAAAAGATGAGAAACTAACATGTCATTTGATTTAGGAAGGTAACCTTATTTATCTTTATTTTATTTTCTCATTATGGTATATAAGGTAAACATTCACAAATGTACTCTTTAACCTTTCTGGTGTGAAGTTCTTTCATAAAGTCTATAAAGTATTGTTTTCCCCTCCTTCAAGCTTTATTATGATGTATCTTTTTTAGCAAAGGTTTTGTTATATACAACAATTTCCATATGCCCCAGAATTCTATGTATTTTAAACAATGGGTGCATTCTCTACATAGGAATAGTAAATACTTATATTTCACACACATAGTTTTTTTTTTTTTTTCTCAGTTCACTACCAGCTATATACAGTGAAGAATACTAGATATAAATACCAGTTTTAAGTTTTAAAAAGACACAATTTATATAGTAAGTCATTCCTATATATGAACACATTATGGCATCATGAAGTACCCAAATAACAAAGGCATTGTTTCACTTAAGTTTTGAATAGTCGTAAGAACCTGTTCAGAGTAGAAATAGAGTAAAATATATATTTATGGCTTTTTCCTGCTTTCTTGGTGATGTGACTTTGTGTAGATGTAAACATTCAAAACAGCAGCAAGTTGGACTTGATAATTCCTAGACCCTCTGAATTTTTAGTGAGTGTAAGTGAGTAGTCTGGTATTTTATACTTATATTTGATTTTTTTTATTAAGCATGTACTATTGTATAAAGTACATGTTTCTGAGAGCAAGACCGTAGGTGCAATAGTTATCCATACATACATATTTAATACAAAGTGAGTATTAAGGAGTAGGATATAGGCCATAAAAGATGATAAAATTAATATTTCTTAAATAGACTTTGCCATATTGATGAATTTATTTTGACTGTCATAAATATCTACACAGAAATACATTAGATTTTTCAAGAGTTATTAAGAAATATTTAATGCTGAACATAGGTCTATAGTATTATACTTTCAGAAACATGTGGAGAGTTTTGTACTTTTTCTATATCTTACTTTAAAAATACATTGATAATATACTATTTGTTTTGGTGAAGTTGATGCCACAGTGTTGCAATAAAATTTAGTAAATAAAAAAAGATGGATGAAAACACTTACTGGAGGTGCCAGAAATTTGTAAAGACATGAGCCCCTGAGAGCTAAGAACGTTGGAGAGTACACACGATCTTGAAGTGGGTCCTGCTCCCGTGCTTCACACCAGCCCATGTATACTATCTGCAAGGAAATTCAATACACTTAATTGTAAAATAAATGTCATTGCAGATGTCTTATGTGAATTTTTTGTATATTGTGACACTTTAATTCTCTCATAAAATTATCAAATTAATGCAAAGAAGTACAGTAGCAGCAATTTAACATTAACAGGTGATTCTGAACCACGTTAAAGTGTTGATATCATATTTACATCAGCATTTGTAAAATAGTAGTTTATGCAATTAACCTTAGCAGGTATTACATCTCTCACTGTCTACTATCCTTATTATATGTTTTTGTAATAGTGTGGGTTTTTTTTAGATTTATTTATTTATGCATACAAGCTGGGGTACAGGCCAGAGCCGTGGGGTGGCTAGAGGTTCACCAGAGACAGAGTGGGGAGCAGAACAGGCAGATTGACAGAAATACAATGCTGAGGGGAGCAGCGGGCAAGGCAGGAGAGGTCTGCCATGCCATGTGGGAATCTCCCCTGCTGGGCATAGAACCCGGTCGCCACTGCCAACAGCTCCACAGCACAGAGCTTAACCACTGTGCCAAATGGGGAGGCCCTGTAATAGTGTTAATTAACTGATGCCTCCAGTTTCCCAATTAGCAACATTTCGTTATATGGAAATATGCCTCCAAGATTAATAGTTCAGTGGACAAAGGGTGATAAGAAGAGATGGTTGATGTGAATATAAATAGTGTGTAACACATCTCCCCTATGATGATAACATTTCTTATTGCCAGTCACTAGTATCAGATGAATATGTACTTTTCATATGTTATTCATATACCAAATGTTAGTGATACCAATTATTTTGCCTCTAGCTCTTAAATAAGTAGAGTCAGTTTAAAAAAGAAACATGATAGATAAAACATCGCTCTTTCTATCATTTAATTGGTAGTCCCTTGCTTTTTTAGGGTATGTATTGTCTAACTCTTAGATTACTAACATATTACTTTGAAAACTGTAACATGTATCTATTAGTAAAGACTTCACCTCTTAAAGGTTATAAAATGATAATCAATTATAATCATAGATATTTTGTATTTCTTATATGACTGGGTAGATACTTAGTGAGATAACATGATAGTTTTAAAAGAGCAAGAGTAGTTTATTAGCTGCCCATGTCATAAAAGGTACATCAGGAGAAGAATATGAGCAACAAGGACAGTAGACAGCAGAACACAACATTTAGTCACTCATTTTATTGTTTTGTTGAGAGTAGCATAATAAAGTTAATGTACACTTTCAGTTGTTATGCTTTATGCAATTCAGATAACCCAGTAACTGAAATTGTCTTGAGAAACTAGGAAAAATATATTTTTAATGTACATAAAACACTAGGTAATGTCCAATGTACTAAAGAATAACCAGGAAAAAAAAATAATATTCACTTGGAGAATGATAGAGGTAAATCTAAATGTGGGTCAATTTTTGTCATTGAGGTGCTTTTTTTTATTTTAATTTTTTTTTAATTTTTTTTTTTTTATACATACAAGCTGGGGTACAGGCCAGAGGTGTGGGGTGGCGAGAGGGTTCACCAGAGACAGAGCGGGGAGCAGAACAGGCAGATCAGAGGTACACTGCTGAGGGGAGCAGCGGGCGAGGCAGGAGAGGTCTGCCGCGCCATGTGGGATTCTCCCCAGCCAGGCGTCGAACTCGCGTCGCCACTGCCGACAGCTCCACAGCGCAGCGCTCAACTGCTGCGCCACTGGGGAGGCCCCATTGAGGTGCTTTTTAATGTGTTTTTTGTCACTCTCACAGATATAAGGAATACTGCTAAAGTCCAGGACCTTTAAAATGTGGTGGCTTTCATAAAAATGTTCTGGTTTTATTTCAGATCAAATATCCTTAAATCTCCAGAAATTATAGTTGCCCCAGGAGCCTGACTGAAGTAAATGGAAATTCTCTCTGATGATGATATTACCCCACTATGCCTCAATTTATTTTCATAGAAACTGTTTCTGGACAAAATAATTATAACCAAAAATACAAGGAAATAAAACATCACAAAGTACATCAGGAGAATAATATGAGCAACAAAGACAGTAGAAAGCAGAACCCAACATTTAGTGACTCCAGAACTGTAATTTTCTAGCATGGCCATTAAACTTATTATGCTTACTATCTACAAAACAATAAAATAAGCTTGAAACATTCATCAGGCAATATATGACATATCATATTTTATTATTTTAAATTTTACTTAAAGTAACATTGGTTTATAACATTACATAGATTTCACATACACATCACTATTACACTAGTGAAATAATGTCCTCACTAATTCACAAAACATAATATTCTCCAGGTCCATCCATATTGTTGCAGATGGTAAGATGTCATCATTTGTATACCTGAGTAGTATTTCCTAGTGTGTATACATTAAAACTTCTTTATCCGATATTTGTAGATATGCACTTAAGTCGTTTTCAACTATTAGCTACTATAAATGGTAACTATTAGCTATTATATATTATTTATCATGTTCTACAAAGAACATGGAGATCCATGTGTTTTTGTTTTCTTTTGGGTAAATTCCAGAAGTGGAATAACTAAATTTTTATGGAATTTCTACTTATAATATTTTGAAGTGTATCATATTGTTTTTACAATGACTATAACAATTCACATTCCCTTTGCACTTCATAATGGTTTCCTTCTCTCTAATTCCTCCCCAAATTTTTCTGTTTTTATCTTTTAGATAATAGCTATTCTCAAAGATGTGAGATTATATCTATTTTTTTTATTTGCATTTCCCTAATTATAAGAGACAATGAACACTTTTTATATGTCTGTTGGTTTTCTGTATGTCTTCTTAGAGAAGTAATATAGTCAGATGCTCTACCCACATTTTAATTAGGCTGTTTTTTGATGTTGAAAGTTAAGAGTTTTATAAAGTTGGATATTAAGCCTTTGTTGAATATATCACTTGAAAATGTATTTTCCTATTCAGTAGGATACTTTTTCATTTCAATTATAAAGTCTCTCTGCCATAACAGATTTTGAAATACCAATTAGGAGCTAGAGAAATATATACTTAGATATAATTGTACTAAAATAAATTAGAAGCAAATGAATAAATAATTAGTGAATTGAAATATGGATCAAAATATGTTTAGAATGATGAATAGAGAAATAAATATTTGGGGCAAAAAAGAGAATAAGAGAAAAGGGTGGTATGGTTAGAAGTATACAACACTTTTAAATTTAGTCCCAAGCAAAGAGATGAGAGGAAATAGGCAAAGGTCTATTTTAAGATATTATGGTGAAAATTTTCCACAAATAGATTAAAAAAGATCAATTCAAAGATCCAAATATTTAACATTTTGTTTTAGTAGGCAAGGATATATTTTAAAAGCTCTAAAGTAACTATTCCAGTTCAGGTGACCATTTCAATGTTTTCTAAAAGGTGTAAGATAATAAAGTGACAGTTCTAATTTAGGGGGGTGGGTATAGCATACCTTAACTAAACAGCCTGAAGCCAGAATAAAAGTGTTTAGCAATTTTTATATTAGAAAATGTATGCTTCAGACAATAATCATTAAAAGAAATAGATTATTTTCATGATGATGAAGCTTCAAATTTGCAAAAATTATGTAGTAATGCTTAAATTCCATATATCTGAAAACATATCTTTAAAAGTTAGAAATTGACAGAATAACAACAAAATAGATTGCTAATAATAAGATAGTTTAGTACTAGTTATTCAATAATCAATTAAGAGTGAAAACTCCATTAAAACATAGAATTTTGAACTATACAATTAATGTGCCTAAGTGACATTATTGGAAAATAGGCTTAACAAAAATTGACTACATATTTTATTTAAGAACCACAAGAAATCACTATGTTTTGGGTTAAAGAGCAGTTCTTAAATAACTTTTATGATATGTCATATCCTAAACAGAATTATATTAGCAATACTCAAATATACCTAGAATACCTCTTCCCAAATATTTAAAAATTAAGTGCAATACTTCCACAGGTTAAGGTAAAATCATAAAGGGAGTTAGAAAATACTCTGAGCTAAAAGATAATGAAAATAGGACAGCAAATTCAAGGGACTTACCAAAGGCTATTCTTAGAATTTTACAATCTATATACATGTATTTTAAAATTATGAAAATCAGTCATCTAAGGATGTATATCAATAAGTTATGAATGGAAGGAAGCAATAAAATATACAAAGAGATAAGAAGCTACTGGATTGAGAAATTAATAAAATATATATATATATTTTTTAAAACATTGCATCATTGATAGTCTTTTTTTTAATAAATATATATTTTTATTGTTATTTATGTCTTCTACATTTTGTATTCCCCTTGGGTAGCCCACCACCAATTCACCCGTGATCCATCTTCATGGTCCCTTGTGTTCTTTTCTATTCCATTTTGTGCCCTTTTCCTTCCCTCCCTCCGCCTCCCTCCGCCCACTGATTGTCTCTTTCCCACCCGGCCTCCCTATAGTCCTGTTATAAGTGAAACCATTCGATATTTTTCTCTTTCTTTCTGGCTTATTTCACTGAGTATGATCTCCTCTAATTCCATCCATGTCGCTGCAAATTGCATGTGTTTATCTTCTTTCCATGATGAATAGTATTCCATTGTGTATATGTACCACATCTTCTTGATCCAATCATCTATTTTTGGACATCTGGGTTGCTTCCATACCTTTGCTATTGTGAACAGTGC
>PVIJ01021817.1:0-17599 GCA_004024925.1 Scalopus aquaticus
TTCCAACAGGGCTTTATATAGTGCACTGCTGACATCAGCTTACTTCATCAGCCACCTGGCAGTAGTATTGCTTTGCATCAGAAAATGATGCAATCAGCTCTGACTGATGTGTGCATGATGGTATTATGCAATGTGACGTAATAGTACACCATTCTAGGCTGATTTAGGATGCTGTTGCAGTCCTACTGGATCAATTTCCATGGTGAAACATACAAAATGAATTATATGAAATATCTTCAAAACGACAGCTAATAAAAATTTTCAGGGCTATATTCATGTTCAGCACACCAAGATACTACAGATTAGGGCCTTTTTAAATCAATTATGATCTCACTGTTGACCAGTGTAATCAGTGGTGCATTGGTTGGGTTTGGCTTCAGTCCTGGAAAAACGTGTGCTCAGTGGGTGGTGTAGTGGCTCAGGCTTGGCATATGACTCTCTGAAATTGCTGCGGGATGTACAGAGCTACTTCTAGCTTGGCTGTGGCTTCATTGCTCACTGAACTGGGAGCAGTACATGGTGCTGGAAGCAGTCTCTTGTTAGCTGGCACGTGACTGATTAGCTACGGGAGGCATGGCAAGTTGTTAGCTAGTAAGTTTCAGGAGGTGCACTGGGTTAATTCAGCTGCAACAGAATGTGCCCTAGTGGTTCAATGACTAGGGTTATGTGGTGGTCACTGGGAATTTGCTAATCCAGATTATTCCCTAAATTTTCATTCAAAACCATGTCGTAAGTATTAAGGATGTTATCTGGAATTCCTTAGCCTTTGAATCAGGCACTGTTCAGATCTGTGTAATTACTTTGGTCCCAGGGCAAATGAATCTGCTTGCAGATCTATTTAGAACTGGTTCTTAGTCTCAACTATTTCCTTGGTTTTCTCTGCTCACTGCCCTCTAGTCTTTAATGCTGGATTCTAGGGGTCATCTCTGCTATGCTGGATCTTAGGGTTGGAGTGCTGGGTGTTAGGCATAACCCTCTCATCCCTGCTTTCCAAGAGAAGATTCCACACCTTGGAGATCTCTTCCTGATTGTGCCTAAGTGCCCCTACAGTGGGATTTCTTCCTTGAGGAGAGTCTCTCTCTATCTCTCCTATCCATCTTAATGGTATTATTTCATTTATCTATGTCTGTCTGTCTGTCTAGCTCTGTTAGTCCAGGTTTCAGGTCTGTTTCTGTGTAGCTTAATCTATATTTAGGTGTCAATTTGTTGGGATTATGGGAGGAGGTAAGCACAAGTTTTCCCTATTCTACCATCTTTAGTGAACCTAATGATGCATTTTAATAAGTGTATTAGATGAATAAAAGTTTTGAAATTATGTTTTGCTGTGTAATATTTACAGAGAGGTCTGCAATTTCTTTTATGAAGTTGTAACTGTTACCATGCCAATTTCTGCTCTTGTTTCCTTCCACCCTCATGATGACTGTATTCTTTGTGTTATCAGTAATATGAGAATCTGTTTGCTTTGAGTTTTCCTAATTTGGGGGCAACTCTAGTTTCTGACTGGTTGTTTTAAATATAGGTATTATTATTATTTAGATATGCCAAGGTAAGCAGATCAGGAATTGACAGTCATTAAAAAGATAGTAGTTTGCTGTACTCACAGATACAATGGGAGGTTGCACAGGAAAGCAATGGAGGCTGTCAAGGAGTAGCTCAGGCAGGGTAAGCGAGGAGGATTGTGGGTAGGACCCTTTATTGTTTCCAAAGGAAGGAACAAATGAGGTAGGGCAGCAAGCTTATGTTGCGTTGACTGAATAATTTCATCAGGCTCTGGGACAAAGTGTGGTACCTACTTTTCTTTCCGAATTAAGACATTGTTTGGGGAATAAGGGCTCTGAATTGGTTGGTTTGCATGAGAAAGGCGTGATCCAGAAGAATTGAATTGTTTGTGATTTCTAGGTATTGCTAACACTGGGAGACACATTTCCTCCAGAGTCAACGAGTTCCCCCAAATATCAAAACAGCAGGAAAAAAAGTAAAACACGGGTATAGTAGGGGTGTCGATAAACATACTGGTTACGAATGGCCTAGAACTGTATTGCTCAAAGAGAAAATGGTCAACATTTTTCTTTTCATTTAAGTAATCCATAAGAAATGTACTGAGAACCACATTCATGCCTTGCTCTTTGGAGTGTGGTCAAGACTCTTTTCACATTTTCTCAGGAATATCTTGATTGATAATATATTCATTTCCTGCAATAAAGTAGCTCATGGCATACATGTGTTGAATGTGTCAGAAATCTTCAGGTTACTCTGCCATGCACAGTATAAAATTTCTCATCACAATTCCTTTATTTTGGAATTTGTATTTGGGATTAAATATAATTTTCCTGCTTGCCTAATGAGGTTACATGTGAAAATCAAGTCAAGTAAGCACTTGGGAGATCATATTAGATTACAAAACACAGAACACAGTTACTGACTCTGACCGTGCCATCCTTGTAGCACACATAAGGACAGGCCCATATGTATATCTGTCTAGTCCCTAAAGTTAACAAATCCTATACTTTTCTTTTTCTTCAAAAAATGGGATGAACTTTTCCCTTTAATGACATCATTAATTCTTCCAATCATCAGGAAGAAACGTGGGCAGATTTTTTTGTATTCATCTCTGTCCTCATGCCAGTCAGTATCTAGACAGTTGCCTGTATAGTGCTCATGTCCTTGCATTTTGCGTCATCACCCTCTCCGCCCCAGGTCATACAATCACAGCTCTCCCTTAGCTTGTGTGAACCTTCTCCTAACTTAGCGACTTACTTTTAATTTCTTATCCTCACTTCTAATCAAAAAACTGCTCAACTAGGGAGATGTTTTTGACTTACTGGAAGGGGATGTGCTATTTTTTTTCTTTTCAAAAAGGATGTGTTGCTTCTTTGCCTCTGGGCCCTATAACACATAATTTTCTTTTTCCTTATTTTGCCCTCCCTACCCCCACCCCAGTATGGTGTGATGTTACAGCGTTGCAGGGAATGATTTGGGAAACTCAGGGAAAACCTGAGTAGAGGTATTAAATTGTGGCCAACATTCTATTTAAAGTAAGGTAGCCACAGGAAGGGTGATGGATAATATTTATAGATATGCTCCTTGAATTCATGTTTCTTTAAATTCATGTTACTTTAATTTATGTTGAAAGAAGTTGTTTCTTGTCTTCAAAGTCAGATGAGATTTCTCTTGGCAAGAATTGGGAATTTCCCTGGGAAATGTATTCTTCTGACTCTGTCCTAAGGAATACTGTACTCTATTTCATTATCAGTCATTCTTGACCCAAGCAAGCTCTATGGTTAGGTCAGAGTGCTCTTCTCCCTTGCTGGGAGGGAAGATGTGTCAAATCTTTTCTATAAATGCCCATCAACACAGTGTTTTTGCCCTTCATCATTACCTTTAATCCACAGGCACGGAAGTGAGCATTGCCACACTGGGGCCCTGGACCCTTCTTAAAAGTGATGTTATTACCTTCTGACTGAGACTGAAACCAGTGTGGCTAATAGGGGAGTTCCAAGGGGCAAAGACAATATGAAATCCTTTGCCTAGTTCCTGTCACTTGATGCCCTGAAGTTTCTGTCTTCCTAGGTTTATAAAATAATGATATGACAAAGCAAATTTGTAGTTTCAAATGCTGTCCTGTAGGCAAGTTCTTTAACCTCTGTGTAACTCAGTTTTCTCATGTGTAAAATGAAGAATAATGATAATTCAGTGGGATTTACACAGAAATGAACAGTGAGTTGTATCATGGCAGTCAGCAAATATTTAATGTGGAGGACAATAAGGAGAGAGCAGCTAGATGAGGAGGAAGAGGAAAGAGTAAGAGAAGGATAAGGAGAAATTATCAGTTTTTAATGGGGAGATCATAGAGATATTGAAAAGCAGAGATCTTGTATTATACAGATTTATATTTCTTGCAAGATTTAGGTTATAACCAGTCCTTAGTAATTGTTGAAGGACAGGTGTAAATAAGTAAGTGGATACAGAGAACCTAGCCATAGCTGACTAAGGCGGGGCTTATGTTGGCTAAGCATTGCAGTGAATTCATTAGTTACTTTTGGTGTTAGGAAAACTCAGTATCAAATATAAAAATGTGACCTTCCAGATTTGGGGTCACATAAGCATTTGGTGATCATAAATGCAGAACAGGAGGGAGATACACCATTCTTGTCACCATGATATATATCCTCTCGTTTTCTGCACAATGTACCTATTTCTGATTTCAGTAGAATCACTAGCAAATCCCACAGTCTCCCTCTGTTCTCTATCCCTTTTTTGGGCTCCCTGAGGAATGTGAAGCAAGTTTCTGGAGAGATATCAGGTGTGAATGTGACATGACCATCGTGGATGTTTTTACAGTTTCCTGACACAGAGGAGGTGAATCTGATAGACTATTCTTAATATTAGGAAATAATATGTTATTTGTTGGAAAAATTTTTGCATTTTAGAGTATCACTGAGCCCTAGGACATTCCTAGCATTTCATTCATCTCTTAAAATAAAATCATACAATGTTAATTAAATTTTCATAAGTATGCATTTATACTTATATTTAGACTCTAAACAAAATAGTTATTCATAATAATCTTGGTGAATACATTTTCTTCAACAAATAATTTCAAAATTAACATTTCTCAGTGTTATTTCCTTGATTAATAAATGTGAGCAAGTCTTCATAATTCAGAAAATGATATTGCTGGCTGACAATTAAGGATATTGCTCTTAAGAGTGGACTAGGAAATCAAAACAAGACTTTTAAAATAACTTCTTAAACATATAAGTAGTTTGGATTACTTATAATTATATGAAATTAGTAATTTCTCCTCTGTACTGCTAATGTTGGGATTAGTGTTTATTTCAAGCAGAAGGAGTAATTATGATATTGCTATGTAGTAAAAAGAAAATGACTGTTTATTTCTTGATTTAAACATTACCCCCAAAGTAATTATTCTCATATTAATTCTCCTAACCCTGCATCACAGTTCCCACCAGATGATAACATTCATTGAGTTTCCCTTTTGGGGAAGAGGAGAAAGAGAAACTTACATAATGTAAGTACACATGCACTTGCCAAACAGGGTTTGGATATAAAGGTTAATTCTGTGTGTGAATGTGTATCATGATTGAAACTATAATTGTGTTGAAGACACAATCTGCTACAGAAATAACCAACTTGTGTGCGAGAACTCAGACATTAATATCTTTTGTCCTTTGACTTGAAAGAAATATAAAGCTATCTTTCAGGAACACTGCATTTAAGAAGAAATTTTCTTTTCTAGGATATAGCTATTGAGATAAGTATCCTTTTATGATGTAGCTTCTAGTTTATTAGAAAAATTATGAATTACATTTATGGAATTATTGTCTAACATTAGGTTAAGAGCTTGATGCAAACTAAAATTAATTATGATGTTGACAAACAGCAGGAGTCAAACACCTTGAAAACTGTGATGAAAACATACCAAAGCAATGCAAACAAAATAAAAAATTCTGTAATCTCTGTAAATCATCACCATGACCAATGCTTGCAGGTATTCCCCACTTACGAGGTAAAGAATTATACTGGCTCTTACTGAATTTGCTAAATATGTGCACATAAAAAATATTGGCTTGCGGAGGCAGAAGTAAGGAGAGTGTGGCAGCAGCAAGGAACAACACAAAAGCAGAGGACAAAAAAAAAATATTGGATTGCTAAGGTGTGTCAGTTTCTGAGGGAAAAACACTAGGCTGTGAGGAGGAGGTGATTTTTGTTCATTCACATAATGAAGGACTGAATACCTCACCAAAAATTAACCAAGAATGTATACCTAGAGTAACTCTTATCTAAGGGGTGTTCACAGAGTGAAATCTGATGAGTTAACAAGGCAGCTGAGGAAGATCAGGAAAAACAAATGTGATATCAGGAGACGATAGGGAGTGGATAGAGCGATGATGAGGTAAAAGTGAAAAGGAGCCAGCTACAAAGTGAAAGGCAAAGGACTGTATAGGCAATGTGAAAAGAACATCAGCTATCGGATGAGAGTTGTACCTTTACTGACAGCATTATTGGAGGTTATGCAATGGATAGAAATCTTCTTTTTTGTGATAACTATTTTGAACCTGACTTCTCTTTCATGCTATGGTCAGACATGAGAAATACTAATTTCTCTCAGGGAAAAAAATATTTAATGTCATGGTGAAGCCTTAATATTTGGTTAACTTACGTGTCTCAGACAGTGCCAGCAAATGAGTAGTCTCAGGTCTTGGGTACTAGAGAGACTGTTAACTAATATTAAGTCTGGCTTTAAACACACACACACACACACACACATACACACACACACTACACACACTTCATGCTTTAGTTTATGTACAATCTTGGGAAGATGAATGGTGACTGAGATGAGTTAGAGGGAATTTTGATGTCAGTAATAGGCAAGAGATAGGTAAACAGTAACTGAACAGTGATCAGGATGATTTATGTAAAGATTCTACTGAGAAGCAAAAATTAGGATAGGATATAGTTATAAATCAGAACATTTAGAAACATACTTATTTGTCTAGAATATAAAAGTGAATAGGTGAGAAATGAGGGTAGAAATGTCCTATCTTGTCAAAGTTGGCTGACATTTTTAATGTTGACAAGTTCTAAGGAAAGTATTTACAATTATGAATTTACAACCTATTATGAGCAATGTATCTAATAAGATATTTACTTGGGGCACCTATTGCTAAAGATAAATCTGTTATTTAATCTAATTTATATTTTTAAATTAATTATGGTTCATCAAGGTTTAAGAGAGAAGTATCACTTACTCTCAGGGTTTACTCATACTCTGGAAACACTACCAAACAAGCAAGAGAAAAATCATTTTAGGAAGTCTTTAAGGTATGATAAATAGTAAGAGCTGCTTTACTTTTGGAAACCAGGACAGAAATACAGAGTCCCCATCTGCAGCAGGATTTTAATTCAACATCATTCCTATTTTCCACACCCGACACTTAGCCCCTGTCACGGCTGTCTGTACTTGCTGTCTCTCCTAAGATGTGTTCCTTTTCCAGTTGCTCCCCTCTAATAGGTAATGAACTTGCTAAAATCTTTCCTGCATGATATCCTTCAGTTGTTCCTCATTCTAAATCTGTGGCTTGAATGATCACAGTGCCTATTTCATTGTGTTATCATTGTCTTACCTTTTTTCCCTGACTTGATTCCTTAAGGATAAGAACTCTGTCTCATTCATTTTTGTATCTCCATTGCTTGGCACAGTAGCTGGCAGTCTAGGCCATCCAATAAAAGATCATCGAATAAATAACTAGACTGTGAGTTGGCAAGAACCTATTTTTTGCCAAAAGGCAGAGCTTCTGGAACTTGTGCATGTTTTGAGTTAGGATAATCCTTAATGCCCACATTCTAATTAACTCTATTAGGGGAATGTGGGAAGGGCTAGTAGTTGAAGGTCACACTTACTGCTCTATCTTTAAAAGTCCCTCACCCAAAGGCTGCAATGTAATCTGTCTTCTCTAAACTACTTTTAAAAGACATTTGAATTATTATTTTTTTCTTGAGGGAGGTGTGATAGATTGTACTGAGTCATCTCAATGATTTCCTCTCAGGCACATTTGGCAGCAGTAGGAATTTACATTCAGGACCTGGAACTCTGCTCTGACAAGTAGCTGGGTGAAGATTACATCTATACTATGTCTGGTTCAATCTTGGAATTGAAATTTTCTAAGTAGCTATTGAAACACTATAAATCTCTTACTAATAATAAGGTCCTTATTAGCAGCTAGTTTTGTTAATTTATTGTATTTAGTCCAAACCTATGGCTATTCAATGGAGATCACAAAAGTGTGAAGAAAAATTATGATAGAAGATTCTATTTGACAGAACTGAATCTTAATTACTCTGTTCATTAAACATTTTGAGGATGCTGATAATAGATACCAATCTGCTTTTCCATTACTGGGATCCTTTTGTTATCTCATTTTTCTATTTTTTATCTCACTTTTTTTCTGAATTCCATTTTTTATAATACCCATTTTACCCCACAATTTTCAGAATACAATTATAGCAGATGGAAGGAAAGTTGCTAAAAATGAAATCATGTGCTCTTTAAAATCAGATTACTTATTTAAAAAGGAATTCACTGAAAAGGAGCATATTTCTGGGAAGAAAAAAAAAACAGACTAAGAAGTATAACTAATGCTTATCATTATTTTAGTCTAATTATGGAGAAACCATTATTTTTTCATCGTCTGACAGTCTTTATTAGTAAATGAAGGGTTTAGTTATGAAGCAATGAAACTTAGCTCTATATGTCCTCTTAAAATTAGTCACCTTTCCCTGAGTCATTTGCATCTTCTGTTTGACCACACACAGATCACCTGTGATAGTAAAGAGCAATTAATACTGTTGATCAGTTTTTTGTGATTCATATAGAGACATCAGTGACTAAGTTTTGACTTTATTTGCACATCACAGGAAGAATATGTAAAAGATAAAGTTGTTATTCTAGACAGAAAATTTTCTGGATAGTTAATTTCTAAAGTCCTTTAATTCTGAGGCCAATTTCTGGGGATAAGACTTGGAAAAGACATGTCCTTTTTGATTATTTTATAGTTACCAGTACAAATGAAGTAGAAAATACAATTTGATGACTGAAGCTAGAATTTATTACTAAAAATAAAAGTTAGATAGAACTAGTGAATATATTGCAAAATAGTAGGATGATTGCAGTAGTATGGAAATGGATTTCCAAGCTGAATTTAGTTGTCCACTATTTGTATTCCAGGTAGAAAAGTAATCAGATGTTGATTGGTCCTTTAAATGTTGATACCATTCCTTTTGGTCTGAAGTTGTATATTTAATCTTTACTTGTAAGTTCCCTGCCTTGGATCTGTTTTTCTTCTACTTAACCCAATTAAATAAAAAATAAAGAACTGTTAGAAATTTTCCATTTTACCTAAAGATATGTGATTATACTTATATTAAAGTGTTCCTCCTCTTCCTTCCCCCAAGTCCTAAGCCTGAGATATATGTCTTTGGAAATCAAATCTGAACGTGTGGATTTATGCCTGGGTCATATAAATATTTTTATTGGCCCCATGAGATCCCTAGAAGTCTAATCTGAGTTGTATAAATACAGTTTTCAAGATTTCCCTTTTCTGATGTAATTGAAATACATAGTGAATTGTTAAGTTGTAAGTTCTACTTCTAATTATTACATCAGGTTCCTGATCTCTACAGTGCTAACTTCCACGAAGTGGGAAGGTTTCACTTTTGTCTCTGTCAAATGCATATAACCAGAACATGAATTTATTAGAGAAATCCACATTATAATATTAGAGGCATACTATTCAATAGGCAGAAAGAGAGGGTAAGTAGCAAACCTTTTGGCAAAGTTTAAGAGACTGGCACCAGACTGGGAGGGACTGGTACAGAGAGTTCCTGGCATCTGTCCAGTCTGCAGGGAGGGAAACACCACTTCCCTGGTGAGAGTTCCAAGTGCTCTCACCAAACCCTGGAGAAGGCTTCGGGACAGGCATGGAATCCATAAACACTGTGTCAAATTGAGTCAAATTTAGCACCTATTTTTACCACTTGTCAGCTGCATATTATCAGGACTACCTGTAATTTTAATTTAGGCTGGGCTCTCAGTACAACCATGTTTTTATCTGTCCTTGTCTTTCTCATTATTAGTGTCTTCATAAAGATGTGGGTTCTTTCTTTGCAATTGATAGCTTAGGTTGCTCTACTTTAGTTGCCCTCCATTTCTATCATTTGGAGTCACTGCAATGTAAACTTATAACATTTTAGTCAATCAGGGTTATTATAACATTAATACATGTGACACTAGTAAGCAATAAAATATATAAAAGTAAGGAGATGTGGTATTTTAATAAATATTTTACATATGCATGTAATTTATGTTTTACTGATTTAAGGAGTTAAAATAAACAAGAACACACTCAGAACACCATCAATTTACTGAAAATGAGATAATAAATTTTAATTGTTCAATGTTTTGGTCTCATACAAGTCCTTTTGATGTTACCAGGGATGTTTTATGTTATTGCACTATAGCTAAGGGCAAACACTGATTACAGTAGATTTCCAGCTGAAAGAATTTCAGATAAACGTGTACTCTTACACACACATACACAAACAACACATACATATACACATATTTGTGTAAGCAGACTTGAAAAATATCTGGTCTCATCATCCCCAAGGAATTCTTCTAAATGTATTAAGTAATTTATCCAATAATAAATCCATTAGCTGATAAGTCTAACTATCTTAGACAGCCATTCTCAAAGAAAGCCTATCATCCATCCAAAAAAAAAAAAAGATTTCTTAAACCATTTAATGCCTACATTAGTGTTTGATTTTTAATTTCTAGTAATTTGACTGAAGTAATCATCTTATCATCTGGCTTTTGCCTTTGTAGCTTTTTAATAATAGCATTTTTGCTGTCATTTAACAAGAAGAAAAGATACCTGAATTGATCATAGTAACTTTTCCCTAAAAGAAGAATGCAAAAGTAGTTTGATGAACAAAGTGGAGAATCAAATGACTTTTTTTCCTTTGGAGAGAGGCAACTATTTGCATTCTATGAGGACTATGATCTTTTCAGTTCTCTAGGCAGAAGGAAAATCCTATCTTCTCTAACACAGTCATAAAATGCATGCTACCACTAGCAACAATTTTTATTATTTTTATATATATTAACAGATTTATAAAAAATTTTCTTTTAGCTTTATACTTTCTATGTTTAGTATTCGTTCATTTTTTTCCCTAAAATTGAAAATAAATTGCTGCCTTTCTTTTTAAGCAATGTGAGAGTAGAAAAAGCATTTTTATCCATTATCAGTATGTTGTTTTTGCCTCTGTATGACTGGTCAAACCAACTGATTCTAAGTGGCCAGATTGTATTTCCCAAAACAGAACTAGTGAGAAACCATAAAGTTAGCGGGGAATGCAGCCCCCAGAGCCTTGGTGAGAGACTCACCCTGAGGAAAGATAGAGCGTAGCCTGGGAAGAGAAACATCATGATACACATGTGATAAGATTATATGTGAAACAGAAATGGGTATGCACTCTGCCCCCACCCCCACCCCCAGCACTCCCCCCATGTCCATATACCATACCCTTATGTGTGAGAGGTAATACTGGAAACACCTCAAAGGGGAGGGACATAGAGATAGTTCATAGATTTTGGGTTTAAGCCATGAAATTGTAGATCCTTCATGTATAAAAAAGAAAATTTAGAAGAGAATTTGATAAAGAAGAATCAGTAATCGAATTATTTCCCCTCTCTTTCTCTCTCTAACTACCATACATGACAGTCTGTGAGCTTAGAAGAGGGAGAAGACTGTGAATAGGTTAGGGTGAGTAGTGCCCCTCTCTTCTTGGGCCTGAGTTGTCTAGTGGAGGATGGAGGCCAACTATCACCGTGAATCATCAGGACCTAAGAGTAGAGAAGCTCTGGGTCATAATCTCTGCGTACACTTCTGGAGGAACTATGGTGTTCTTTGCCAAAACCACATAGAAGCCAGAGGGAGAATAGAGAAGGGCCAGTGAAGTTGGCAGAGGGAGATAACTGGTAACTTATACTTAATTTTTACTCCTCAAAAATATAGTTCTGATATTCGGAGTCCTGAGAACCGTGAAAAATCCCTACGTTAATTATCTCAAAATCTGGTTCCCAATACTGGTATTTTGTCTCCCTAACTAGATATGAGGGTGTTCCATGTTGCTTGGACAATGGCTGGTTCTCCCAAACCCTACACACACTGACGCAGCCCATCCTGTTCCATCTTGGATGGTAATTTCAGCAAACATTGAAAATGAACATGTCAGCGCGTGGCACACGGAGAAGGGATTGCACTCTGTAACTGTGCTGGCCAATATTTTCCCACTAGTACATTTGAAATGTGGCTAGTCTGGATTAAGACTTATAAATGTTAATGTGAAAATTATAAACCAAATTTCAGATACTGAGCTTGGTGGTAATGAGGGTGCGTCTGATGTACTCTGGCACTATTTCAGACCAAAAGAACAGCAGAACCATCCCAAGGCTCTCAGGTTGCAATAACGAAAGTTGGCTTACACTCTGCAGCTTTGATGAATTATCTAATCGAATTAGATCAGTGAGAACCAGGCCAGGCAGGAAGTCCTGTTGAATTTCATTTAGGTCCATCAGTCATGGCTATTGAAACCTGCAGGGCGCAATTTGACTATCATGAATGTAGGTATGGAGCTATTAAGGTGAAAGTAACTGTCCCATTTGAATAGAGACCTGAAGACCTGATTAAGGACTGGGTTCACAGAAATTTAAATGGGTCTGTCTTAAGACTTCGCATGTCCTAGCAGAGTTAGGTTAGCAGTGTCTCAAGTTTCAATCTCATCTCTTTCAATTCTGAATAACATGTAAGAGACCTGACAAACATTTTAAAGTGTGGGGGAGAGGGTAGGAGTTAAATTAAGTCATCTGGTGAGAGGAAGAGTTATTTTAGTTTCCAATAGTGGGATTTACCTACTAATAAAGTTTAAGAGGATTAAGGTGTCAGAATGCCCTAGGAATGCTGTTCACATGCTTTTCGGTTTTTCTGCAATATTTTCATTCTCCATCTAGGCATAATTCTTCATTTGCATCTGTAATATTGACACTAACTCAGGTCAGAGCTGTATGCAGAATTGTGTAATAGGCAATGTCTCATTAACACTCTGTAAAACATTCTGCTCTGAACATTGAAATGAACATCTTTCTGGAAATAAATGCATGTGCTTATAGTAAATCCATTAGTGAGACAGATAATTTGACCACAGGTATGGCATTAATATTCTGTTTGGGTTATGAGATGAGAAAATCACATATTAATCATTGGGGAATTTGGTACCAGATGGATACTTTGGGACTTCTTCAAGCTGAAAAATCAGGGAAGAGTCAGAAATGATATCTGTGTCAGATAGAAGTTACATTGGGTTGCATTAATGGCCAATAGGCAAAGAAAACCACATTTCTGTCATTTAAAATTAGTCATAGTCAAAGAAATTTACATCTGGATGAGTCCCTTGTGATGATTTTATCCGGTTCTTGTCTCACAGTCCAAAACAGGGAGTGCTTAGTTCAATGTCCCAGTGGCCAGATTAGAACCAGCCTCCCTATTCAGTCTGATATTCTTTCTACTGTTCTAAAGACTTGCCCTGATTTTCTTCTTCTTCATTGTTTTTAAGAGATTAATTTTCCAAATAATAAGCATAGAGGTACTGCTAACAGAAAGCCAGAGCATTTGAAACACCAAAAGCATTGAGTAATCTTATCTACTTTGTGCTAACTGGGAAATGGGCACTGAGATAGCCAATAACCTGCCCAAGGCCAGCAGACGAGAAGGGGTGCACAGCACTGGTACCAGCCTGGCTTTGGAGAGCAAATGTCCCCATCTTGTGAGTGTACACAGTGTGACCCAATCTAGCAAGAAGAAGGGTGTGAAGTGATGTATAGTATTAAGTGCATGATTTTTTTAAATGAAAATGTGGCATTTTACTCTTTCACATGGGAATTATCATGTTGCAATAACAAACAAAAAACCAAAAAACAAAATTAAAGTAACAGATCTTGTTATGACTTAAGTCTTATTAGGAGCATGTGACCACATTGTTTAGAGTCCCTCACTTTGTTTGAAGTTTACCACCACTCTGGGGGTGGTCAAAGCATCCCCCATCTTTTGGGCAGGGATGTACTCATGAGTTCTTTTAAAGTACAAACTGTACTGGATCTAAGAGGAATTATGACTTTTATGTTTCAGAGCTAAATAGATTCAAAGAGTAGTCAGACAAATCTTCAAAATTGGTTCAGGACAGCATGAAGGACAGCTTATACAGAAGGAAGGAAAGATCACAAAGAAGTAAATGTACATTTGTTTCGGCATAATTATATAACATGATAGACAATAAAGTATCCTTCCTTTTTGACTTTATTAACATTACAGTCATTTTTTATGTCAAAGTAATTTCCATCTTTTCCAAACCTTCCTTGGGAAAAGATACATGGGACTATTTTTTAGATAAAGAATATGAAAAATTACTTTCCAAAGGTCAAACTTGAACGTCTTATTAAAGACAGGAAATGTGTTCAGAATATCCAAGTGATGCAGGACTCATGGGGAGCCCAAGCGTGTAAGCTCCTCCGTCCTTCATGATGACTTCAAGGCTGAAAGGCAGGAGCGTCACGTGGAGCACAAGGGCCATAACCAGACAGCAGACCAAAATCTTTTCCAATTACTCGTCAATTAGAATTACAGGCTGCCTACTTTAGGGATTATAATCACAACACTGTATTTTGTTTGTTTGCTTTATTGTTGCTATTCATTTGCTTCTTTTGCAATTCTTCTTTATATATTTTCACAATGTTCTCATCTAAATTTAGAATCCACATAGAAGTAATAGAATCCAAATTTAGAATTTAGAATCCAACATAAATTTAGAATCCAACATAGCTAAGAGGAAAAGCAAAAGAGTGTGTTTTTACAAGTTCACAAGTCACAGGAGCATCATCACCGATGCCCATTCCTGTCACACGGCCAGCCCTTGCTCTCTCCTACTCACTATGCCAGCTGGGCGCCCGTGTAGCAATGACGTTATCAAAATTTACGATGAGACTTGAGACTTTAAGCGTGACCATCAGGATTCTGAGGCCCAGGGTTGGTAATGGATTTGTGTGGGGAGGGAGGAGGTAGATAGATCAATGTGCAGTTATCAGCAGGGGAAGAAAACACTGCTCTCTGGGCACCGTGTATCAGTGAGGGCAGAGTGAGAAGCTAGAAAGGAAGCAAAATAGGGTGGGGGGGTTTAATATAGGAACTAGGGCTGGAGGAATAAAAATGTGAGAAAGAAAGAAAACTGGGGACACAAAAAGGAAGAAGGGATGAAATGAAGAAATAGCTCCATGCTGGAGCTGACTACAGAACTGAAGCATGGGGCAGGGGGCAGGGGTTACTTGGGGGTGAGAGTGGAGTAGGAGCAGGAGGAAGGAAGCACAGTGGTTTCCAGTGGTGGAATATTGGTGAGTAGGTGATGGGTGCACTACGGTGGTGATGCCTCATGGGCGTACTCCAGTATTACCTCAATTAAAAAAGAATTTTTTAAAAAAGAATAAATCTTCATAATCATGCAACCTCAAATACCTTTCTTATAGCAAAAACAGCATGATAGATTATGACTGATACATAGTGTTTCATTTTATTTGAATACATAGTAAAATATTAAGCAGAACTCCATATGATCCCGCTTCTGGGTGTGTATCAGAAAGAACCAACATCAGAATCTTGGAGATATAGCTGCGTTCACATGCTCATTGCACTGTCATCCACACAGGCCAAGACAGGGAAATAAGGATGAACCTGGAGGACATTATGTCAAGTGAAACAGGCCAGTCACAGAAGGATGGCTGTTGCATGAGTCCAACTATATGAGATACTGAAAATAGTTCAACTCCTAGCAGAAAGCAGACTAATGGATGGCGAGGGCTAGGGGGAGGGGCATGAGGAATTTTTGTTCAAAGGGTATAAAATTTCAGTTACACAAGATGAGTAAATTTTAGAAATCCGTACCATATTGTGGTTTATAGTTAGCAATACAATATTGTACATTTAAAAATTTCTGAAGAGGATTAATTTCATGTTCATTCATTTTTTTTTTGTTCTAGCTGGGGTACAGGCCAGAGGCGGGGGGCGGTGAGAGGGTTCACCAGAGACAAAGCGGGGAGCAGAACAGGCAGATCAGAAATACACTGCTGAGGGGAGCAGCGGGCGAGGCAGGAGAGGTCTGCCGCACCATGTGGTACTCTCCCTGGCAGGACTCTCCCCGGCTGGGCGTCAAACCCCCATAGCACGCCGCCCACAGCTCCATAGCTCAGCGCTCAACTGCTGCGCCACCAGGGAGGCCCCATGTTCATTCTTCTTACACAAACATCAAACACATTAATGTTTGTTAAAAGGGTACTAAATTCTGGTCATCTGGTGAATACTTCCGAATGCAGAAAAATAGACTAGTTTTTGCTTGTGCAGTCAGATTTCATTAGCTATGGAAAAACTTAAAAGATTTCCACAGTGACATGAAATTACTCATTAATGTATGCCTATATTTGCAGGTTATGTTGCAGGAATAAACAATCACCAGGGATATTCTGAGAGTACTGAACCTCCGAAGTCCATGTCTAGGAAAAATGCTTCCTTCTTACCCAAGTATATGGAACCTCTTCTGGTTCCATATTTTCTATTGCAGTATTTTTCTTCCAGAATGAGACACAGTGGTAATATCCTCCATTTGTGTCCCTTGCAACTCCCACCACCCATACCAGCAGATGCCATTTTAGAGCACACTGTTAGCAGTGGTGCATTTCTAAAATTTTGCATCTTTATAACATATAACAGTCTAGCCATTCCATTCTCCATAGACTTCATAATTTTTGTTCTAATAATGAAAAAATAACATCTGTGTGTCTTTTCTGTGCATTTTCCATCTTTTTCCCCCTTTTTTTCCCCTTGTTATTTATATCTTTTACATTTTATATTCCCCTTGGGTAATCCACCACCAATTCACCCATGACCCTTCACGGTGGTCCCTTGTGTCCTTTTCTTCTCCATTTTGTGCCCTTATCCTCCCCCTCCCTTGCTGAGTGTCTTTCTCTTATTTGGTTACCCTATATTCCTGTTATAAGTGAAACCATTCAATATTTTTCTCTTTCTTTCTGGCTTATTTCGCTGAGCATGATACCTTCTAGTTCCATCCATGTTGCTGCGGATTGCATGTGTTTATCTTTTTTGAATGCTAAATAGTATTCCGTTGCGTATATGTACCACATCTTCTTGATCCAGTCATCTAATTTTGGACATCTGGGTTGTTTCTATACCTTAGCTATAAAAAGCTTCTGTACAGCAAAAGAGACATTAGCCAGAACTAACAGACATCCTACTAATTGGGAGAAGATCTTTGCACACAATACGACCGATAAAGGACTGATAACAAAAATCTACAGGAAGCTCACACAACTCAGCAAAAACAAAGGCAACAATCCAGTCAAAAAATGGGCAGAAGAGCTAAAAAGACACTTCTCCAAAGAAGAAAAGCAAATGGCCAACAGGTACATGAAAGAATGTTCAACATCACTCATAATCAGGGAAATGCAAATCAAAACCACAATGAGATATCACCTCACACCTGTGAGAATGGCATGCATTAAAAATACAGGCAACAACAAATGCTGGCGAGGATGTGGAGAAACAGAAACTCTTCTACACTGCTGGTGGGAATGCAAACTGATCCAGCCTCTATGGAAAGCTGTATGGCGATTTCTCAAACTGCTAAAAATGGAGCTTCCGTACAACACAGCAATACCACTTTTGGGACTCTACCCAAAGGACAAAAACACTAATCCAAAAGGATACATGTTCATTGCATTAGTGTTTGCATCTTCCATCTTAACTCAGGTCATTTTAACAACTGCTCAAAGAACACTCACAATTCCATGAGCAGAGCACTCTGAATTTCACAAAACCCAGGAACACAGCTGACCCCATCTTTCCAAATCCCACAGACTTTCTTCTCGAATAATAAATAAATAAACAACAAAAAA
>PVIJ01021818.1:0-17608 GCA_004024925.1 Scalopus aquaticus
ACCAAAGGGTCAGCTGACTGTGGCTTCCATGTGCCAGGCACCCCCCTCCCCATTCAGTCACCAGGTAACTGGCGGTCAAGATGTTTCTTCCTCATGGTGTCAACAGTCCAGTGTGAGAGAAGGGTGATTTGCCAATAGATCAGAGGGTGGTAAGTGCTCTAAAATGTGGGTGAAAGCACTTTGCAAGATATATGCTGTGAAGTTCCACCCTTATTAGGGGGTCCCATGGCAACCAGCTGGGGGCCCATAGCAGCCAGAGCATGCTGGGTGCTGTGGTGTGTTAATGTTCATGGCAGAGATAAGCAGATCCATTGTTTTCCTTAGTAGCCCTAGGATCCTGTCAGACCCCTGATCTTCATACCCTCGAACTGCCCTGGGAGCCTGGCAGGCTCCTTGAGGTTCCCCTTCCCCAGCAGCACCCAATCTTCCTAAAGCAGCTACTCCGAGCTAGCTAGCGAGTAAGCGATGGGGCTCCTGCTGTGGCCATGAGGCCTGACCCCCCCACCCCCAGTGAGTCACGCAGGCTGCCCCATGACTGCATCCGCTGGAGTGCCCCCAGGCTGCCTTCCCAGAGTGCCTGGTTGAGCCCCTACCAAACCACGCCCTGCTGGGGGCTGCTCCAAGACCCTCTGTCAAAGCTCCATGAGACCAGAAAGGATTGTCCTCAGCTTGAAGGTCCCCTCCCTGTGGGGAGGAGAGGTGGGAAAGGCATTTTCTCAGCCTGTCAGCCCTTGGCATTGTCTGTTTAAAAAAACCTACTGCTTGAAAATGTGCAAAGGATAAAAATAAGAAATTTACAGAGCCACAAATGGCTAATCAACATGTAAAAAAAGTATATTAGCTCTCATCAAAGACATGCAAAGTAAAATAAGAGAACATTTTTCTTTTTTAACACTTTATTGGGCAATAGAGTACATGTGGAGAAAAGGACTCCAAACACACCCACCAGCAGGAGGCTGGCCTCTTGTAGCTCGAGTTTCTGTCCATTCACAAGGGGCTTGGGCATAATGTCATCTAAGACCTATTTTTGAAACTTGAAACACAAAGCCTTCATTTACTGCTAATTCCTTCTGTGACCTGGGGGAATATTTTAACCTGCCTCTCTTTTTCATGAGAGGGCTTACGAGCACCTCCCAACCTGCCTCACAGCATTGTGGGCCTCCAAGAAGTTGTGAAGGAGAAAGCCAGCAGAGCACAGGTGTCAGCAGGGTGGACTCCAAGTACAGGCCTGTGCTGTCAAGAAAGGGATGTGCTCTGGTGGTCTCTGAGGCCTTGCCCCACTCCGTGTCCAGAGGAGCTTGGTGAGTCCCCGTTGGGCTGGACAGGTGTGTGTCAGCTGTGGGCAGATTTGACTCAGTTACTAAGGACCTGCCTTGTTTCTGGTACCGCGCTTGATGATTTCATTTATCACCTTGAGGATTCCCGTTTAGTTCTTGAAAGGTAGCATTCACAGATAGCCTCTGTGCCCCGAGAGGGTAGGAAGCATATCCTCCACACTTGGCTGGCATGTGTAACCCCCACTTCCTATGCTTTGACTAGGGATCATATATTTTTTACAACCCTGTGCTGTGTCAGAGGGTTCAGCTCACTCTCAATAGGTCCCACGGGCCCTGGGTCTATCCCAAGAAGTCCCCTGGAGTGAACATCTTCCTGTCTCCCACGACACCCTCCCCATGGCTATAGTCACTGGTCCTTTCCCCTGAGTCTTCCCTTCCCACTCCTCTGGTTTTCTTCAGAGGGCACAGGCCTGAGCCCCTTGCACCCCTGACTGCTCCCCTCTGAATATCTGTGCAAGAGCGGGAAGTCTCGAAGAGGGTGACTGGTGTCCTGGCAATACACTGGACTTTTCTAGTTCTACCATCAAAAGTCCCACATCCCAGGAAACCCCACAGCCTCAGGCAAGCTATTTTGGCTCACAGGGACTGCCCAGGTTTGAAAACTGAACACATCTCATGTTACAAACCACCCTGCAAACCGGGTTGGTTGATTATCCTTGGAAAGAAGGGACACAAGAAAGGAAACCGCTCTCGCTGGAGCAGGCTCCACAGGGCATAGAGGTTGAGGAGGAAGAAAGTCCGCACAGGGTCACCAGCCCCAGGTACCACAGGACAGGCAGAGGAGTCTCTTCCAGGTGCCCTGCAGCCAAGGGTGGGGCAGGGACCTGCCTGATGTCTGTCCATCTGGAGCCCAGTCTTCCCAGAGAGCTTCTGGTGAGGTGCCGAATGGGCAAGTCTCACCCATCCTCAGGACCCTGTCACTTGCTGAGGAATTAAAAATCCCCCAAAGAATTGGGGCCCAGCTGGGAAACCAAGTTGCATGGGAAAGGGCTGGACATCTGCTGGTTTCCCACTTTGCAAGGCCTCCTTCCCACCTTCTTAAAACTCCCACGACTTCTTGCATATAGGTGAGACCTCATGTCCTATACATGGAGTAACTTGAGAAAAAGCTGTGGTCACATTGAACTTATCATTGGGAACCCTGCTTCATATCCCTCACCCCGTATCATGAAACAGGCCTTCTGGTCTGTATAGCCCAGTGCCCCATTACTGAATGTCTCCCTAAGTTGCCCCCAACTCATGCAGCTGTCCATCATCCACAGGCTGTGCGCATTCAGACCCTGTCCTCACTCCCACTTGGGACCCCAGATTAGACTGACTGTTCCCTGTAGGACCCACCCACTTGCCACATCTGGGGCCTTCTAGCTTGGTCCTCTGGGCTCTGGACAGGACATTCCATGGGACTCCCCAAATGCCCCATTCTGAAGGCCAACAACACTTACTCCACAGGCACCCTCCTCTGCTCCCCATCCACTGCTGGCCGAGGAGGCCCAGAAAGCCCTGAGGCTATCTCAGCTAGAAGAACCTGACATGCCCCACCCTGTGCCCGGACAGACGGAGCCTCAGTGTTTGGAGAGCAGTTCTCATGACACTCACTGCCCTTCCGAGTCACTTTCAAGGGCTGCACCAAGCTCCAGGATAGGGCTGCATTCCACATATGTGCTCCCATAGTTACATGTTTTCTGCACCTCCTGGGGTGTCTCCACTTCCCTGTGTCTCTACTTACTCTCTCTACTTCTTCCCTTTCTTCTCTCTCCTTGATCCACAGCAGCTGGGCTTTTGTACCCATCACGCCATTGAAAAAATGCCTATCAAAGTCACCAGTGACTCCCATCTTGCAAAGCCAGTGATCACGTGTCTCTTCTACCCCTACCTGTCCTCTCAGGACACAGCTGAAACCTCTGTATTTTTTTTAAAGCATTTTCTTTTCTTCCCCCTCCCCCCCCCGCCCCCGTAGAACTGGGGTGTAGGCCAGAAGTGTGAGAGGTGAGAGGATTCACCAGAGACAGAGTGGGGAGCAGAACAGGTGGATTTACTGAAATATACTGCTGAGGGAAGCAGAAGGCGAGACAGGAGAGGTCTGCTGCTCCATGTGTGGATTAGCTCCTTGGCCAGGGGTCGAACTAAGGCTGCAGAGGTGATGGTGCTGAGATGTAACCCCTAGGCCACCAGGGAGGTCCTGAAGCCTCAGCATATTAAGGGGACTCCCGGGGTGCTCAGTCCTGTTCTACATCCTTTCAACTTCTTCAAGTCCTTTCTTTCCTAGTACAGCATTACCTCACTGGCTGGTTTGCCTTCTGCCTCCCTGCTGGCAGATTCCGTGTCTTTGCCAGCCCCTGTTCCTCGAAAAGTTGGAGGACCCCAGGGCCTGTCTCTGTCACTTTTCTCTTTTCCTACTACATTTCTTCCTAACCAATCCATCTCATACAGGCCCACGGCTTAACTTGATCTGATGACTCTCACGTTTATAACATCCAACTCAAACCTTACCTCAGAGTTCCCTGGACAAATCCACCAGATTTCTGAAAATATATCGCAAAAAATGAAATGAGTGAACAAAGTAACTGATTTTGACCCAACACTCCCCTCCCTCACTACTCTTTCTGGTTTTCCTCGCCTTTGTATAGCACAACAACCCCTGCCTACTTGCTCAAGGTCAAATTGGGCTCAATCTTGATTCCTCTTTTTCTTATATTCCACACCCCGATCTGCCAGTGAACCCTGTTTTCTTGCTCTCCAGTAGATGTCCCCAGTGCAACCACCTGTCACCATTATCACCATAGGTGCCTCCAGTGCAAGCCATACTTCACTCTGGGGCTGCTGAAGCGGCCTCCCGATCTGCTTCCCCTGCTGCTCCTTCCTGCCCATCTGCCATGCAGCAGACTTCTAAGGCATAAATCAGATTCTGTATCATGTCCTTAAACCTACTGTTGTTGGGTTTTGGTGTTCCTTGGTCCTTGCCTATGGCATGAAAGAATTCAAAGCCATGGCAAGGTAAATCAAGGAGAAGTTTATTAGAGACATAATGAAAGTAGGCCCAGAAGTTTGGGCATCAGAGTCCTGGGAAGAATAACTGTGAGGGCCAAAAGGGCACTCCTGCATCAAATGGGGTGTAGGAGCTGCTCGCTCTGTCCCTTCCTGTGGTGCACTGTACCGGTGCTCCCGAGGTGTTGGTATATAGGTCCAGGCAGCAGTTTCTAAGTCACTCTCCCTCAGACTGGACTCCGGTTGTGGTTTGTAGTTTTATCAGTCAGGCAGCAGTTTGGGGCAGAGGAGAACATTTGGAGTTGCCTTGGTGTCAACCAGCTCCACCCTTCCCTTGGGCAGGGGGTGGGGGTGTGTGTGGCCTTTGATGTTTTTCAGGGAATTGCTTGTCCTGCTTAGGGGAACTGCCTCATTGTCCAGAATCTGACCAATTTTGAAGACCTCCCCCCCACCCCCTTTGGGTGCTTCTTGCTCTCCTTGGGCTTTAGCGCCTGCCTATAGGTTGGGGTGGGGACTGCCTTTCTCCCCTCTGGGTGTTTTTTTGTTTCTCCCCCAACTTTATCAGCTCTGGCAAGTGCTTCCTGGGGTTCTAAGTATTAGCTGACTAATTTTCTTTAGGCAAGTCCCCCCTGCCCTACTATTTAACAGTATCACTGCCCTCACTGAAACTGGAAAGAAAACTAAATCATTTATCAGAGCTATGAGTTTTCTTCCTGTGCCTCTGACCTTGCTCCCTTCCATTCTCCCTGAAGTCTTAGGCACATGCCTGGTCTTTACCGAGACTTCCTGTCTCACGGCCTTTCACTCGCTGTTTCTTCCACTTAGAAGAGTGTTTCCCAGATCAGTGGCACGCATCATTACCTGAAAGGACCCTTTTCATGTATTTGTTTTCATACACTTTTGCATGTGCCCATAACCACCCACTCCAAGATAGATTCTTGTCTGTCTTGTTTATAGCTGTATCCCCAGAGCCTGGGGCAGGACCTGAATCATAGGAGAAACTCAATACATAGTTGCTGATTGGACACTGAGGATGACAGCTAAGATGGTTAGCACTAGAAAAGAAACAGTCCAACCCTGTGGTTTCACGGTTGAGGAAACAGAGGCACTTCCTAGCAGCAGAGGCAAACATATGCCATCCAAGTTGGTCATGCATAATCCTTAGGTTCTTTTTTTTTTTAATGTAGAAGAACTGGAGTATGGGCTAGAGGCACTGTGGTGTGGTGGTGAGAGGATTCACCAGAAACAGAGTGGGGAGCAGAACAGGCGGATCTACTAAAATACACTGCAGAGGGGAGCAGCGGGCAAGACAGGAGAGGTCTGCTGCGCCATGTGGGTTAGCTCCCTGGCCAGGATAGAAGTCGTAGTGGTGATAGCATTGAGACTTAACCCCTAGGCCACCAGGGAGGCCCAATCCTTAGGTTCTTTTTCATAAAAAAATAGTAGCTACTAAAGGTGAAAGTTACTTACTTCCCCCTAAATCTTCCTGGTAGGTTACCATGAAAACAGATCTCAGAATAAATTCTGCTGCCTATACAAATATCTATAAAACAAAGATTTATTAGCAAATAGCAAAAAACTGGTTCATCATTCTGTTCTGTAAAGTCAGGGAAGCCCAGCCCTTTCTCCTGTTGGGTGCTCACCTAACCTCGCATGAAGGCCCCTCAAAGAAGGCAAGAGTCTAGATGCAGGATTCAATGAATGATGGCTACACCAGGCAACCGGAAGCTGACAGAACATAAGATTTTTAAGGGTTTAGTCCAGTAAGCATTTCTAAGTGATATTCTTTTACTCTGAACAAGGAGTAGGTGGTGTCCCTCATTGCTTTAGGTAATCTACATATCCTGAATTCTACCAGTTTCATTGAAGAGTTCTCTTTCCAAATACCTGTTATGCTAATTAATAAGCTGCTGTAATGCATCCATTTGGGCCTGAGCTGTGCAAAGGCTTGAGGTGCAAAGGCTTGCTGAGCTCCCTGTGTGTTGTTGTGTGCACCTCTTATTAACTCCCAGGCTCAATTTGGAAACTTAACATCAGATGGGGGAGAAGTATTTAGACATGTAAAGCTGTAATGGAGTCCTCCTTGCTTCCCTCCCACCAGAGAGCCAGTTATTAAATGTTTACTTGCCTGGACAGTGACTCTGGAGTGTGGTCATTCTGATAAAATGCTGCCTGACCACTTCTCAGTACTGCTCCAGATCAGTCAAGCTTAATACTGGCTGCACTTTAGAAAGTACCTGGGACCTTTAAAATAATACTGATTCCCAGGTTCCTGTTGGTGGAGATTCTGGCTTAACCAAGTCAGGGGCTAGGATATGAGGACGCTTAAAGCTAGGTGGTTCTAATCTGCGGCCAGGGTCACACTTACACCTGTAGGTCACATTGTGCCATATAGTCTGTTTCCCAAAAAGTTAATGACAAAACCAGGATAGTACCAGTTCTGCTGACCCCCAGCCTAGAGTTCCTGGCATAAGGGGTGGGAGAATTGAAAATAGGTTGCTATTTCTTGAGGTCTCAGTGTTTGCAAATGTGACTAAGGGGCAGTCCTTAATGCTTGGGGTCAAGCTGGGTTTGGGGGGCCTATTAAGGAGCTCAGAAGCCCAAGAAAGGCCGTGCCTGCCCCAAAGAGCCCCAGGCTTCCTCTGCAAGGGTGTCTCCCCCTCATCCAGCAGGGCATCTTACTGGGGTTCAAGGAGAACTGAAAGGGGGTACTTGGGTGTCAATAGGGAAGAATGGAAAGAGGAAGGAAAGCCGTGCTAGCTAGATAGTCCAGAACAAGGTGTCAATTAGAAAGAAAATGGGGAAGGAGACTAGGGGCTAAATTCCAGAGTCAGAGACAGACTGACCCCTCAGAGGACAAGGTGCTGAACTAGCCCTGGGTGTGGCTGGGGATAGAGACCAGCACCTCAGAGTGGGTGGAAAGCCTGTTCTGCAAGGCTGGGTGAAGGGTGCTAGTTCTGCAAGGCTGGATGAGGGGTGCTAGACCCCCTCCCCAAAGAGGGGTCTGTCTTCTTAAGGACAGAAAGGACAACTCTAACCCTGTGGTAAGAGGTTTTTTAGCTCTAGGCTATTCCTGTAGCAGTCCCTGTTTCCAACTCTCTGCCCCATGTAAACTCCCCTACAGGTCTTGTTCCATCTGTGCCAGGAAACTGGCTTCCTCCTTTACCACTCAGGGCAGGACATTACTTCCCTCTCCTACCCCTAAACTTTCTTCCCTCTGTGGTAGAACCTTAGTCCCTTCATGTCTGCCTAGCTCTGGGGGTTTGCATATACTGGAGACCTGGGAGTCCAGGGCAGGGGACTTGGACAAGGGTGTCATTCTTGCAATCACCACCAGGGATCCCACCTAGCACTGGCTTGAACTCTTGGTCTCTGGGTCACACTTTTAACTACTTAAACACCGATTGCCTGGTTCCCTTGCCTGGGAGGCAAGGAAACAATCAAGAATCAAGATGGAGATTGAGAGACTCAGCGCCACTTCTGATCCCAGGAGGAGGAAAGGTGCTGTCAGACCTGGGCTGAGTGTGTGCAAGGGAGCCACAGACCTGGCCTGAAGATGGGCCTGGGGAAAGGCCTTCCCAGAGGAAGAGACCCCTGGGTTCAGGGGGTCAGATTTCACCTGGTCACAGAGAAGGGGCTTCCCAGAATCTGGCTGGGGAAAGTTCTCCTATAGGGATCTGTAACAAAAGGAAACTGGGACCTCAGCTCCATGGAGGGCCCTTGGCCATACCCGGTTCTGGGCACCTTCCTTGAAACAATACTCCGCCCCTTCAGGCTGAGCAACTCCACTTCCTTATTCCACCCACGTAGTGCATACTCATTTGCACACTTTTAACACCTTAGGGATTAATTCCTGCCCCTTTCCCACAGTCTTCCCTCCTGACAAGAGCCGAAAGTCCGCGTTTCTACGTACCCGGATTAGGCACCCTGGCGCTCTCCCTAGCGTTCCTCTGTGTACACTCCCCACGCCATCAGCACAGGCGTTTCCAGAGTTGCAGGCAACCTCCTTTGCAAAACCCTGGCCCCCTCCCCTCCGTTCGTCCCTCGGGTCCTGGGCTAAGCTCCGCCCGGGCCCGCCCTCTCCCAGAGGCTGGAAGTTTGCTTCGCGCCCATTGGCCCACTGGAACCGTTGGTTCCAGGCAGACATTGTGATTGCGGCTGGCTGTTGTCAGTCCTCGGGCGAGTGCTGGTGGCCGGGCGGGTCGCCCGGCTGCCGCAGGTGGGGTTGCTCACAGTGAGGGACAGCCCGGGCGTCCTGGAGCCCCGCGTGGCGAGTGCAGGATGCCCCGCGGGGACTCAGAGCAGGTGCGCTACTGCGCGCGCTTCTCCTACCTCTCGCTCAAGTTCTCGCTCACCATTTATTCCACCGTGTTTTGGGTGAGTGACCCCCAAAGGGCTCGGGTATTCGGGTTGGTGGTGGCACACTCCCGTCCACTCACCGAGCCGGGTTTAGCGCCAGGGAGGGCGCAGAGAGCACACGCCTTAGCGCCTTGATCCACTCTTTCCGGGCTCTGGGAAATTCTAAGAGCCTGAGCCCAACAAGAATTCCAGACGCTCACCGGGAGCCTTAGAGCATTAGAGCTGGTTGGCTACGCAGAGGAGCACGCTGTGGCTCACCTGTGTGCACCTGACAAGGTTTGTTTTTAGGCGTCCACTGCGCGTCCGGTGGTGGGGTAGGCCACGGTCACAACCCTGCCTGCCTGGTATTACTGAGTTTGCCTCAGCCTGTGGGAGAGTGGTCAGACTTTGTGGTCTGGGCAGGGTGACCTGGATCCTTGGTCCTGGCCCCACTATTTACTTACCGATGCTTCTGCGCAAGATGCTTACCCCCACTGCCCCTTGGTTTCCTCTTTGGTCGAAAGAGAATGTTCATGGCTTGTCTGTGGCTTGGTTGTGAGGATTCCACGTTGGGGAAGGTCTTTGGCTCCTCCTTGATGCTCAGTAACAATTTTCATAGCCACTGGATTTTAGCTCCTCTTGTGTCTTGTTAGGATGGTACTGGCTGGGCATGAACCAGGCTTGAAATCGTGCTTCTACCATTTTCCCAGCTGAGTGATCTTAGGGGAGTTACAGTTCTCTAGGCCACAGTTTTTCATCTGTGAATGGAGATGGTAATTATACTCAAAATTCAGAATGTCTGTGGAGATTAAGTGCAATGGGCCAAGTTCAGTGCCTATCACAGGGAGAAAATTCAGAAAGTATGAGCTATTATTTACTATCATTATCAGTATTATTATCACGAGCAGGGAAGCTGGACCCCCCATGGTAAGGTGACTCAAGGTACCGGATTTCTCTATGGAAATTTCAGACTAGGCTGCATTTCCATCTAGAAATTGGGACACCTTTCCACAAGCCTGCCCCAATCCTGCCACTCTAGAATAGTCCTCTGTCCTACGTATGTCTCAGAGCTGACTTGCCCAAGGGACCCAGTGGGGGTCCCCTGCTTTTATACCTCTTAAACACTCCAGTATCCTCTTCAGCCTCTCATTGGGTCTGTCTGGCTAGCAGAACTAGATGTGCCATCAGTCCTGGCTTTCCATGTGACCCCTTTGATCCTGTTGGTCTCCCTGTTGATCTCGTCCCAAGAGATCCAGATTCTAACCTTTTCTTCTACTGCCCATGGGGAGATCTTAGGCAAATCCCCTCCTTTTTAGGGGGGTTTCCTTCTTAGGAAAGTCATAAATTGACTTTCCTACCTAGGAAACTAGGCTGAGCCCAGATCACTGTGCAGTATTTTGACTCTGGGTGATGTGGATGACCTGTGAAGTACACTTGGGCCAGAGGATGAAGCCCAGACTATAGTGAAAGCTCCAGGGAGACAGAAGGTTGTCTGTGGAATTTGGATGGGATGATTTGATTTGAGCTAACATTCTGGGAATCAACTAGTAAATTTTAAAAACTACAGACAGATGTCTGGTCCCTAGTATAGGTGTTTATTTAAACTTGTTTACATTCCCCAGGTAAGTCTAGTGTGTCATTGGGGTTGAAACTGCTGGGCTAGATGGCTTCATAGAGGCCTGGATTCTGATTGTGTTTTGCCTGTCCAAGTGCTTTTCTGGCCTCCAAAGAGTTAGAAGAGTCAAGGCTAAGGGTGATGAGGGGTGTGGAGAAGGGAAGACCAGGAGCCAGAGGGTGGGGAATAGTCTCTACCTAATAAGTTTCTGTTTTTATCCTTTCCTCAATATGCGATTTTCTTAAAATGACATGACCTTTTCTTCCGCAAAATGAACTGATACCTTGCCCCATATTTCACTGGATTGTTTCTTTTTAGAATTAGTGATTTGGGGACAGTGACAGGTGGACAAGCCAAGTGCTATACAAAACAAAATTATGCAGTTAAAACAAAATTTGAAGGCCTCCCTGGTGGTGCAAGGGGTTAAGTCTCAGCACTATGGAGCTATCAGCAGGCACTGCAGCACAAGTTTGATCCCCGGCCAGGGAGCTAACCCACATGGCACAGCAGACCTCTCCTGTCTCGCCCGCTGCTCCCTTCAGCAGTGTATTTCAGTCAATCAGCCTGTTCTGCTCCCCACTCTGTCTCTGGTGAATCCTCTCACGCCTATACCCCTGGCCTACACCCCAGCTCTTGTATGCATAAATAAATAAATCTTTTAAAAAAAAAAACAAAATGTGAACGCTCAAGAACCTGTGCTGTCATTGTCCCCTGCAGCGTCAAGAGAAGACCATCCTAAGGCCCCTCCTTTGCTTCTCTTGGGGGGCAGTGAGGGACTCAGAACTTGAAGCCCTTCCTATTTAACCAGTTGAAATTACATTACCAAACCCCTGACTTCCTATCCCTGGAAGCACTCTCAAAAATTCTTCATGTCAGGAAATGAGCCACCTGCCAGGGCAGCTCCAGGTGCCAGGGTTTGGCTGTAGGGTGGAGGACTGTGTGAATAAGTAATTTGTCCTGGAGCTCAATCACTGTTAATTAGAAATCATGACAGGAAAGCCCTTAACTCAGGCACCACCCATCAGGAGGAGAACTGAGGCCAAGGGTTACTTGCTTTATAAGCCTAAAGTGCTAGCTCTCATCTCAGTCTTTAGCTCTGGAAGGTGCCAGAAGCTTTACCATTGCTATACAGCTTCCGTAAGACTTTTTTGCTTTAACTAATTATCAAATAGAATATACAAGAACATTGTACATAATTTAAAAGCACAGAAGAATAGTCATTGGCCCAAGCTTCTCTCCTACCCTCTGCCCTGTCCAGAAAGACCTCTGTTAGTAGCTTCTTGTAATTCTTTTTTGAGATACTACCCTAGGCCGAGGATACCCTATGCACAAATGTAAATGTATTTTTAATTTTTTTTTTCACATAAGGAGCACACTTTATGCAGTTCTGTTCTTATCTTTTCACTTAAGTTAAAATCCATGTAGATTTGGGAGTTCTGCTAGGAGCTGCCTCTTCTGTTTAATGGCTGCAGAGAATTCACTGGAAGCTATGCCAACATTTCTCTGCTCAGTCCCCAGCTGGGGAACTCAGGTTGTTTCCAGTCTTTAGTTACTGCAAACAGTGCTGCTGTGAGCATCTTTGAGTGAGTCTCTGCAGGGTGATTTCTACAAGTGGAATTTGCTGGATTAAAAGGTATGTGAATGGGGGCCTCCCCGGTGGTGCAGTGGTTGAGCGCTGCGCTGTGGAGCTGTTGGCAGCAGCAATGCGAGTTCGACGCCCAGCCAGGGAGAATCCCGCATGGTGCGGCAGACCTCTCCTGCCTCGCCTGCTGCTCCCCTCAGCAGTGTATTTCTGATCTGCCTGTTCTGCTCCCCACTCTGTCTCTGCTGAAGCCTCTCACCACTCCACACCTCTGGCCTGTACCCCAGCTGTATGTATAAATAAATAAATCTTTAAAAAAAATAAAATAAAAAAAAATAAAAGGTATGTGAATGTATAACATACATAGAGAATTTCACTAATCCTAAGTGTCATATAGCCTGATGTTTTACAAAGTGAACACCCCGGAACAGTCCCCAGGTCAACCAGCAGAATGGACAGCAGAAGCCAGAAGCCCCCATGTGCCCCCTTCCAGTCACGACTCCCCTTCAGCTGTAATTGCTGGTGGGACATTTGCTGGCATAGAACAGCTTTGCCTAGTTTTGTACGTGCATTTAAAACTTGGATAGATTTTGGTAAATGGCCCTACATGGAAGTTATGCCAATTATGTTTCTTTTGATGGATTTTTAAAACATTTATCTTAAAAAGGAGACTTTATATCACTACTACCATTAGGAAACCAATATTTCTTCATCAAAAAAAGTAGTAAATTGTTACAGTAAATGTAATGCAGGGAAAACAAAATGTCTTTATTAAATCATATTTAGATATTGTGAACCTGAGGCTTCCCTCTTTGTTCAAAAGCTGGTTAACAAGTATTTGAGAAGCTTAAAGCCAAACACACCAAAGCCAGATTTGTTTCTTTTTTTTTCCTTAAGATTTATTTATTTACGCATACAAGCTGGGGTACAGGCCAGAGGCGTGGGGCGGCGAGAGGGTTCACCAGAGACAGAGTGGGGAGCAAAACAGATCAGAAATACACTGCAGAGGGGAGCAGCGGGCCAAGGCAGGAAAGGTCTGCCGCGCCATGTGGGACTCTCCCTGGCTGGGTGTCGAACTCGTGTAGCCGCTGCCCCTGCTGACAGCTGCACAGCACAGTGCTTAACTGCTGCGCCACCAGGGAGGCCCCAGATTTGTTTCTTGATGCCACTGGAAGGATCAAGGGGAAAGAAACAGTGAAAACTCTTCTCAGTCTATGAGTCAGTATGGATATGGCCTTGAACCACTTACGATGCTTTCCTCTCCCTCACTTGGGGAAACTTGGGTGAATGTGTTTCAGGGTCACCCAGCAGAGCTGGCATGGCCCCCCCAACCACCATTCCCAGCTCAGTGCTCCTTCCAGTAGGTCGCTGATGCTGTTTCCAGGAGAAATGATCTCACCCAGAGACACTTAGAGTCTCCTCTTTCCACCAGGCAGGGTGAATCACTCTGACATATGTGCCCTCAGCCCGTTGGGGACACACCTCTAATTTTAGCATTGACCACAAGGTATCCCAGAGATCCGTTTACATGACTACTTTTCCTTGCTGGATTGTGAGCTCCTGGAGATCGGGAGTGAAGCTGATTCGTATCCTCTTACAAATGCTGGGGCTGGGGTTGCTGCACTGTGAGGGTCCAGCACCACTGGGTCTTAGAAGCAAGGATCTAAGACGGAGGCTTCTGGCCAGCAGATGAGCTGGATGTAGCCCACAGTGGTCAGGTTAGCGAGGCCTTGAATTTGCAAAGCGGGCTGTGCTGATCATGTGGACGCCGGCTCTTAGAAATCAACATCCTTTTGCCTTGAGAACCAGATAGGACTTCTAATTGAGTAAGGGTGTCAGTATAAGGTAGGGGGTTGTAGTCACTAGTCAGTAAGGAAAGGATGGGGTCAGGGTTTGTGCTGCTTGAGAAGGAAGTAGGTGTGGGTAGTTGTGGCAGTAATGAGTGCTGGAAGCAGTTTTAACTCATCCTTCACTTCTCCACAGATACCTTGGCCTGAGAGTCTTTATATTTCTCTATAATTTAAGGGTTAAGACTGTAGACTTTGTACCAGGCTGCGTGGGTTCAAATCCCAGTTCTGGCAACCTAAAGGTTGAGTGGCTTAGATACTACTTCTGTTGCTTTATCTGTAAAATGGGCCACCTACCCATTAGAACTTATGGGACAATTACTGAGATAGGAAGGGCTTAGAAACGTCTGTCACTACTTCTACCACCTGAAGATTAGTCACTCTTTCCCTGTGTTCTCTATTCTTCTAGATACTTGCAAACCTTAGTCTGAGAATTAGGAGGGTCCCTAAAGATACCTCTGGTGTGACTTTTTCATTTTACCGAAGAGAAAACAGAGGACTTGAAGAGAAGAAGTGAATGACTTGACACCCATGGCAAGTTAGTGACAGATCAAGATTAGGACCCAGATGGCAGGCTTGATTCTTCACTGGGTCATTGACCTTTATCAGCCACCCTCCTGTTTCTGCCCCCCACCCCATGATCCCTCTGCGGTGTCAGGGCTTGAGCTATGGGTGGAGAACATTTCTGGAGGGAACCATGTACCTGGCTGCTGGTTAAGCACTAGATGAAGCCAGATAGAAAAGAAGGTAGCTTTGGTTTCCAGCAGGAATTTCTAACTTTGAAAAAGAGCTTTATTGTCTTTGTGAAAACAATATGTACACATAGTTAAAAAGAAAAATTCAATAAATTTATATATATGTGTGCGTGTATGTATGTATATATGTGCATATGTATGTATGTGTGTATATGTGTTTGTGTGTGTGTGTATATATATATACAGCAAACCAATAAAATTCACCTTCAATTCTACCTAGGAGAGAACCATTGTTACCCCTTAGTAAACACCTCTCCAGGGGTTTCCTTGTTCATATACCACATATTTTATTTCCTTAATTTTATTTTTATTGTGCTTGACTCATTGTGCAGGCCCATTTTCCTTTTGTTTTAGGCAAACATTAAAAAAAATTAGTGAAACTTAAGCAGAACATGTGATTGGCCTTCATACTGGAGAACAGGTCACTGGGCCTTATGGGCTGTCAGGAAAATCTGGAAGCAAGGAGACTGGGCTCTGGCCTTGGGCACAGAGAGCCATCTCCCTCCCCCCAGACATGGGACCTTTAATGTCCCAGAGAATTAGGACTATTGCCCTAGAAGGGGTTCAGAGAAATTTCCAATACATTCATTTTACAGCTGAGCAAACTAAGACCCTGAAAAAGTGTCTTTGCCCATCGTCTAGACCTCTGTGCATGGCCCCTTCTCCTCTAAGAGAGGGGTTGTTTTTAGTTGTAGGCCTGGATTGGACCCTTGCTGCTGCTGCCACCACTGCCATTAGGAGTGTGTTCCCGAGAAACAGGAGTAATTGTGACCTGCCTGCCGCCACCTCTTCTGTCTGGGTGACTCACAATGCCAACCCGGGTGGGGTCAGAGTAAACCAGATAAGGAACTGATAATAAAATTTCTGTACCAACTGGTTCCACATGGAGGGGAAAGCTGTCTTCTGGGTAAGGCCAGGAAGCAGAGGATTTCCTGGAGAACTTTTGGATGTGACTAGGTTTGAGTTGCCATCTTGGAAGATAGGAGAGTCTAGTCTTGATTTTGCCGTTTTTTTCCAGGGTGGGGATTTTTTTTTCTTTTTTTCTTTTTAAAAGATTTATTTATTTATACATACAAACTGGGGTACAGTCCAGAGGTGTGGAGTGGCAAGAGGGTTCACCAGAGACATAGTGGGGAGCAGAACAGGCAGATCAGAAATGATCAGAAATACACTGCTGAGGGGAGCAGTGGGTGAGGCAGGAGAGGTCTGCTGCGCCATGTGGGATTCTCCCCGGCTGGGCGTCGAACTCGCATCACCGCTGCCAACAGCTGTGGGGTGTCGAACTCGCATCATCGCTGCCATCAGCTCCACAGCGCAGCGCTCAACCGCTGCGCCACCTGGGAGGCCCTTTTTTTTTTTTGCTTACTCAGTCAACAGATATTTATTTTGTTGGCTACCATGTTTGCTAGACATGGTAACAGGTGCTGGGAAACAACAATGAACAAGACAGACTTAATCCTGGCCTAGGAAGACAGACAAATCAGTAAATAAACACAGAGTGATAGGTGCTCCAGAGGAAATTAGGGAGCAAATGGGACAAGGTAGGAATTCCTACTTTAGGCGATGTGGTTAAGGAAGTTTTTTATGAGGAACTCACATTTCAGCTGAGACTCAAAGAGTAAGAAGGGGCTACCCATAAAAAGGCCTGTAGAGAACGTCTCAGACATTGGGAACAGTCAGTGCAAAGGCCCTGTTGTAGGCAAGTATGACTGGAGCAGATGAAGAAACTCTCTGAGAGCCTAGACCCTCACTTGTGGGTACCCTAGAGTACAGTGGGAAGATCCCAATAAGATGAAAGATACAAAAGCCCCAAGCACACTGTAGTGCTTATTCCAACCTCCCTTCTCCAGGTGCCAGGACTAGCTCTCAGAACCTCACAAGACCCTTCTGTGATGACCCATGTACCTGTCATATGGTGCACAGTCCAGGAACTAAGAGGTAGGAAGGACCTAGTCCTTGGAAAAGACCACTTGCACTCCCAAAGGATCAGACTTCTTGGCCTAAGCACGTGGCCACAGCCATCTGCTTTATACGTGTAGAAAGCAGCTTCTTCTGACAAGACAGATTCCAGAAGTTCTCATCACATCTTATGTGCCTGCTCCCCCTGAGCTCTGCAAGGCTCCCCAGTAAATCTCCGTCCTCCCATGGACACCAGGACCTGCCATGTGCTTGGTGCTTTTGCATCTTTCATCTTGCAGGGTCTTCCCACTGAGTTCTAGGGTGCTGGCTTCTGAAGCTGGCACCAGATTCTGAGACTAGGTCACTTCCTGAGGATAAACAGGTCACTGGGCCTCACCTATGGCTCTGGGTCTCAACACCTCCTGGCTTAGGGGATTTTACAAAGGACACATATCCAGGTCTATCCTCAGAGCTGATTTGGTGGGTCTTGGGTGGGGCTGAACATGAAGCTGGAGTGGAAACCGGAGTGACTGCATGAGTGGTTGTAACTATAAGGGAGTTCTGATGGTTCTGACCCAGTTTCCAAGCTGGCTTCCTCTCTAGCTGAATCCTGAGTGATGTGCTAAATCTTTTCCCACCCCTGACAATCTGCACTATTTCTGTGATCCTGGGAAGTTAGTGTGCTGCTGAGGGAGTGGTCCCAAAAAGGGAAAGAGCGCTCTATCCAGGGTCAGTTGGTGGGCCTCAGTCTGGGAGAGGAAGGGCCAGTAGATGCGGGAGATCCCAGACTGGGGATGGGGAGACTGTGTGGGAGTCTGAGCTTCTACAAGGAGCCAGGATGTACCTCTGGGGGGGAGGAAAGGGAGTTTCTGGTTCTAGAATTTTGTTTTCCTTTGGAAAATTCTTTTATCTGCCCTGTAGACTACCACTTCTCTGCAGTTATTGTTGAACTTGAAGTTTCACATTTTTCTCCTTTAAATTATGTCTCTAGTTTGAGAACGGCTGATATGTTGGCATCATGTTGGAAAACTGGTGTCATCTCTTGAATAGCAGCGACCTATGGAGTTCCAGCCCCATAGGACACTTGGGACAGCTGGTGGGGAAACAGCACCAGAGGTGAAATGAACTTGCCTGGGGTCAGGTGATGAGTTAGGGGTCAGATAGTGGGAGGATGGAGACTTGACTCCTGACTTTGGCCACTGTGCTCTGTAGCAGGTAGGATGGTGGGTGTCACCCCTGCCATCCTCTCC
>PVIJ01021819.1:0-17599 GCA_004024925.1 Scalopus aquaticus
AGAGAGCTTCACACAAGCCTGCTCTCATGCCTGCCCCTTCTTCTGCTCTGGCCATTGCCTCTCTGGGCCGTGGCCCTGGGAGTGCCGGGCAGTGCACAGACTGCTTTTAGCCACGGAGGCCCACTGGCCACCTCCCTGATTCTCATCCTCTGGGGTGTACAAACAGTCCCTTCCATCCCCAGGGTCCCGTAGTCATAACTTAGTCCAAGCGTATCAGTGCTTTACTCCTCCTCCACTTGAGGTCTCATCCCGCAGCCAGCCTCCCCCGGCCCCCCGGCCACCCTACCTGCCTTGTACCTGGCTGACTCTACAAGAAACCATTAAAAGCTTTAAAAAGGCCACCAAGGGCTCTAGGATTCCTCCTCCTTTTGACCCGTCTGTGCAGCTTTATAGAGAACCTGGGCTTCCTGCGGTCATCCTGCCTCTATACACTTCAGCCATAAAAACGTGTTCGATAATTTGTATTTTGAATTGTTACATTGAAGTTGAAACTTCAAAAAAATAAAGAAAATATGTTAGTACTAAGCAGAAAGAAATTTGACTTTTAAGAATGGCAGTGTGGTTTTTCTATATCTGGTAGATTCCACATAGATAATCTGCTAACCCAGGAGCACATTCAACTGTCCTTTTAAAGATCTAGTCCCAAGGACCATGAGTGATAACATATTGTAGGAAAATAAAAGAACAATATATCACAAACAATAGAGTTTGATTTGACCACAATTGTGTGGTGCAATTAATAGAATGAGAAAAATGCGTTTGCAATATATATAATTAGATAACAGATTTCCATGCCACAGTGGGGGTAAGAGGAAATGGCCAGGGAGAAGTGAGCAGGGAAGAGGAGGGGAGGAGAGGAATGAGGGAGGAACCTAAGGAAGGAAATAAAAGAAAGAAAACAAGAAAAGAGAGAAGGAAACACTGCTGACTTGGGATTATAAACAAACAAACAAAGGTTTTGATAAACTTGCTAATCTCTTCACATAAGCAACTTGGATGAAACATGTCCCTGTTGGGAGAGTATGGAATTAGGTAAGATGTAGCTAGTCTGGAAAAAAACAAAAATGCTGCACAAAGTAAAACATTCACTGGAAATATGCTACTCACTCAACAATTTCCCATATTTTTCCCAGTTTTGAACCAGACCTGTAATAAACCCATTAATTCAACATATTCCAGAACAATTAGAACCAAGTGAAAGTTAGACACACAACCCTGGAAGTAGGTGATGAATAGCAATCCTGCAACACATAAACAGGTAGACTGGTGAAAGTAAGTGCTACACTAAAGGAATAAATTCTCTTGCAATATGAACATCCAAGTGTCTTTCCTCAACACAGTCATTGTATTTGCCTAGACAAATTAGCTACCAGTCTCCATTCTTTTGATATGTCACTATGGGTAAAGAGCTATGCAGAAAATTTTCATCTTTTATGGAAATAATACACCTCTGGTAGATGCAAATAATAACGATATTTGCAAATAATACACATTAAATATAAGCCGTTGAAAACCATCACTTTCTTTTTTTTCCTGAAAGCCAAAAAAAAAAAAACTTATAAAATACCATTTTATTGTAGAAAAAAGTTTTTCTTCTTAAATAGTGAAAATCTTCACTTAAATACTGAGATTTCATGGTAGATAGCAACCACAGTCTGAGGCTCCCAGCCTGGCTTTTTGCTTCTTGTTAAAGAATACAGAATTAGGAAACAGTCTGGAGTGGATGGCATAGGAAAAATGATTTGGAATTATCAGGACAGAATTTTTTTTTACTAACTAAATAAACTATTGGAAACATTGCTATTTAAATTTTTTTCACAGACTGTTTCTAACAGGCAAGTAAACCTAAAAACATTTTTGATTTTCAGTCAAGGGCCCATATTCTCTGCTCAGGGTCCATTCTACCAACAAAAGTGATTCTGATGTGTGAAAGATAAGAGATTTTTTTTATATCTGTTGCACTTGCATTTGAATTTATATTCAACGTAGAACATTTTGTTATAATAAAAAATTATAAGCAAGTATGAAATACAGTCTCTTGGAGGGAGCTTGTTTCAGCCTAAGCTGGGATGGTGGTATATATTTACATGGATAAAGTAAATATGATGGTTATGGGTTAGGTCAACAAAGAGGATGTTCCCCAAAGGTATTTTTGAGAAAAAGAAAAGGTATGGGTAGAGGGCAGACTAGAAGTGGAAGGAAGACATGTAGTCCCAACCTGGACTCAGGGATCTTTTCTGATTGTGCCAGAGAGAGAGGCATTTCCTCCCTCTCAATATTTCTCCTTTTCAATATGGCGCAGTTCAGTGAGGAATTGAGGGAATGTAGTAGTTTTGTCACCACTAATTCTTACACATTGCATAGGGCAAACATGGGGCAGTGTGATCTTTGGAGAATCCAAAGTAGGAAGACCATGATGTTGTGGAAGAGATTGATGAACCTTGGCAGGAAAGAATTAACAGCAGCAGGACAGAATACAGTTCAGGCACACCATCATATAAAGTAGTTACCTTGTGTGAGACAGTAGGAGCAGCAGATAAAACAATATGACATAAATTTTCTGTTCTCAATTTTTCTCTCCAGGTGGAGAGAAGGAATAATCATAAATATTAAAATATAAATATTAGATAGTATGATAAAGAGGTAGAGTGTATTCTTAGACTAGAGGGGCAAAAAAATAAATCTAGATGGTCAAGGGTGACTTGATGTTGTTCTATTATGAGGTGAGTAGGCTGAGTAGAATTTGACTTGGGAAAAGAGAGAGTATTCCTGATAAAGAAAATATCTGAGACAAAAAAATTACTGTAAGAGGCAGTGTGGATAGTTAAAGGGTTTCTTTGGCAATTGCACATGATTTGTGGTTCCATATAATTTTCAGTACTGCTTACTCTATTTCTTTGAAGAATTTCATTGAAATTTTGAAAGGGATTGCATTTAATCTGTGTATTACTTTGGGTAAGATGGGTATTTTAACAATGTTAATTCTTCCAACACATGAACATGGACTATTTTTTAATATCCTGTCTATTCTTTATTATAACATCAACATACTTTTCATAGAATGAGTCGATTCCTTTGTTAGATTTATTCCTAGGTATTTAATAGTTTGATGCTACTGTAAATGGGATTGTTTCCTTAATTTCTTTACTAGTTTATTATTTGAATATAGTAATACAAATGACTTTTTTCTATTGATTTTGTATTCTGCCATTTACAATACTCATAACATTTCTAATGTATGTGTGTGTCTGGGTGTCTGTATTTGTGTGTGTGTGTATAAATTCAAAAGAGGAGAGAATAGTATAAGAAAAAGAAAGCAGTACTATTGGCTTCTCTTTGCAAAGTAGAACAAAATGTCATCTACTGAAAGTGAGGTGGGAAGTCACTGAGTTTATGGTCTGGGGGGAAGAAATATTATGAAGTATAATATTTCCCTAACCAGTTCCCTAACCCTGCATGTCTGATGATATGGGGGTGACTGGAGTTTGTATCCCCAGTTACAATGTTGCCAATGAAGATGTTTGGAAGACTTTCAGAAATAGTGAGGAGAAATGTTTACAGGGGCCTCCCTGGTGGCCCAAGGGGCTAAGTCTTAGCACAATGAAGCTATCAGCAGCCACTGCAACATGAGTTTGATCCCAGCCCAGGGAGCTAACCAACATGGCACAGCAGATCTCCCCTGTCTTGCCCGCTGCTCCCCTCAGCAGTGTATTTCAGTCAGTCTGCCTGTTCTGCTCCCCACTCTGTCTCTGGTGAATTCTCATACCATCCCACACTTCTGACCTACACCTCAGCTCTTGTATGCATAAATAAATAAATCTTTAAAATAAAAAGAAAAAAAATATTTAGGGGAGTATACCACATGTGAGCAAGTAGGGAATAATAACACTGGGCAACAAATTTTTACAAAAGTCATGTTACTGAAATAAAATTTAGTCATTTCATATCCATTTGTGTGTGCTCAACACAAATATGACAGTCACATTCTACCTTTGGCTCTAGTTTTTTTGTAATCTGCAATAAATGGATGTTTACATCACAAAATGAATGCCAATAGTAATAGGCCTATGGTTAATACCTGTAAAAAATCAAGTCATAGACTACTTCTTAGATTTCTTCGCTTGTCTCTTGGACAGCTGCTCAGAAGCATCTCTGAGGAGCATGCAGCAGTAGTCATCCAGCATTGTAGTGGGTGATTTTCCCTGGTATCTTTGTTCCATTGATGCGATATTTTGATGAAAACGTTCACCATGTTCATCACTAACCATACCACAGTTTTCAGGGAAAAAATCCAAATGGGAATGAAGGACTATGTCAATATGTCTTTCGAGACATATTGCAGCCAATTTTCTGATACTGCATCAGCATGTCTTCTACTAGTTCATTGTAGTTTTCTGTCCTAACATTCCCAAGAAAGTTTGTAGAAACTAGGCAAAAAGCATTCCATGCTTGTTTCACATCACCCTGCAGCAAGTGGTTGAACCAGTTATCTTTGAAGAGCTCTCAAATCTGAGGACCCACAAAAACTCCCTTTTTAATCTTTGCTTCGCTTTTGATGTAAAGTAATTGTGACATCATCTTCTAGAAGATTCCGTTGTTGGAGTCTTGATCCTAGCAATTCTGCCTTGTTCTTGGATAAGTCAAAATCACGAACCAGGTCATTTAGTTCTTCTTGTGTTAGTCTGTGTGGGCTTGATGATACACCACAGTGAACATCTAGATCACTGCATGCTGATGGAACAGGAGAAGAACAAGTCAGCTCACCCTTGTCCTCATCAGATGAATCAAGAGACTATTCTGCTGGACGTTCTGGAATAGGAAGTCCCTCACCATGTGGAACTGGTCTCAATGCAGACGGAATGTTTGGATAGACTATTCTCAACTTCCTGTGCTTCATTATTCTGCCGGAAAGAGGAAGAACCAAGCAGAAGTAACAGTCCTTCATGTGGTTGCTTGGCTCTCTCCACACCATGGGGACTGCAAATGACTTTGATGGTCCTTTGCCACTGAAACTTTGGGAAAGCTGTGTTGTACATGCAGCACAGCATATATGCGTGGCCCAAGGCTTGTGTTGGTCACCAACCTTGCATCCGAAGTAAAGATGATAAGCCTTTACTTGAGAAGTGATACTTTTCTTCTGGTTGGCAAATGTCACTTCCCCACAAATAGAGCAGAAATTGTCCACACTATTAATGCACTTTTGAGGCATTCTGTATTGTGCTTAAATGTATAAAATAATAACAGTTCTATGGAACAGTAGCTTCAACTGTCTTGCACAAAGTCTGAAATATTTTCAATGCTCACCCTTTCCGACAGGACTTTTCTGTAGTGCACTGCTGACGTCAGCTTACTTCAGCAGCCGCCTCGCAGTAGTATTGCATTGCATCAGAAAATGATGCAATCAACTCTGGATGATGTGTACATGATGGTATTATGCAATGTGATGCAATATTACATCACTCTAGGCTGATTTAGGATGTTGTTGCAGTCCTACTGGATAAATTTACACTGTGAAACATATAAAATGAAATATATGATATATCTTCAAAATGAGAGCTAATAAAAATTTTTCAGGGTTATATTCATGTTCAGCACACCAAGATAGCACCGATTAGGGCCTTTGTAAATCAGTAATGATTTCAATGTTGACTGGCTTAATCCAATAAAATCAGTGAATAAATGCTAATACAATATTTGTTCATAGCATATTGATAAGGATGAAGGAATACATTTTTAGATTATCTTAGCATTCTTATTTAAATAGAGATGTAGGTGCTCAAATGTTTTGCTAAGCTTTGTGAAATGTGCATTTTAAATAAATTTATAATGTAAAAAACCCAGTTTTCAAGAGATTAAGTTTCCCTGTAGTCATGAGGTAATGAAAAAGTAAAGCTGGGATCAGATTCTAACTTTCTGGTTCCCTATCTTAGACTCCTTTATTTGAAATTATATATTTCTTATTTAACTACTATTATTTTATGACCTTGTCTACTTTTTTTACACCATAGGATTCCTTCTCTCAGGTGAGATCACTATAATTCTCCCACCATCAAAACACCCATAATCTTCTAATACAGCCCATTGTGCTCTCCCCACCCTTTTTTTTCTCTCCCCCTTTCTCTCTCCTTCCTCATTCCTCCTAGATACTTAAGATCTATGGTCAGCTTTACAAGAAAAATTTAGACTCCTTTTTAACTTTATAAAGGAAGACTAAAAATGACAGTAAAATGCCCATATACTGGGACAAAATAAAGGAACGTGTTTCTTTCGAAGAGAGAGATTCTGGCACGTCTGTGAGTTTCTCAAAATTATTTTTCAGATTGCTCATTTTGCTCAATGTTTCAAATACAAAAGAAACCTGAGAGTCAGCTCTAAGTTATTATATTCATTGTCTTCAAAGAATGCTGATTTACAATAGACTTGGCTTCCATTCTGGTGTATAATCAGAGCATATAATAATGATAATAGCACCTTATATTTCTACACTGCTTCAGTTTCTAAAGTATTTCCATGTATATTATCATATATGAGCCTCAGCACAGCGCAGTGAATTTTTTGCTGATGCTTTGTTTTATTCATGAGTATCATATTGCTATTAGTTATGCACATTTCCCTTATTCATTAGATTGGTTTTCTATGAAATCAGACAAAGATACAAAGCAAAGAGAGGTTCAAATGTTGTTTATTAATTCTGAGTTGCTTGGTTCTCTTCTTTCATTTGGTTAAATAATAAAAAAAAGTGTCTTATGCATCTTTAGGAATCAGCATTATTTAAGTGAATGTTCTTTATTTCTAGTCAGTGTTTTGAAGATTTTTGTAAGGTAGTGACTGAATATTCAAAAATTGAAAACCATTTTCAAGGTATTTATAAATTTGAAGCACTATCTTAATAAATAAAAATATATTACTATTGAAAGATATCTTTTCAAGATTTGTTATGTATACAAAAATTTTTAATTTGCATCAAAAATTAATACAGTAATACCTTTCAAACCTAAAGTTACTCTAAATATTATTTATTCTTTTAAAATTCAGGGAAAAATTATAACAATATTAACAACACACAAACAATATAAGATCAATTTATTGAATTTTCAGACCATTAAAATATTCATTTTTTATATGGAGGTTAGCTTATTCCTTTTTCTTTAACTTTTTTTAGTGCAGATTTCTACAAACAGTAAACAGAAAAACTTTGGATTTCTTTTTTTAGTCTCATTGAGCAGAACAGGTTGAAAATAAATCTCATGTTTTCTTCATTTATTAGAGTATATTATTTGGAAGAAATATAAATCTGAAAAAAATGGCTAAACAATGGAATGGAAAGATGTTGATTTATTATCAAAATATTTCTTTCAAATTTATGATGCTTAATATTGCCAAACATTCCATTAAGCTATTATTTACCATTATTCCTGTAGAATGGTGTTAATGACCACTATTTGAAAGAGACAGTTGGCTACATGTACCATGTTAATTAATCCTTAATAATTAAATTATTTAGACTTTTCATTAAACTTTTATTTGCAAATTACATATCATAATATCCTAAAGAACTGGAAATGTGTCATAAAAATATTAAACAGAATTCAACACCCTTAAAAATAGTTGTTATTTGGTCAACATTGTTTCATTGGATTAATAGGCAGAATGCATACATTATTTTGACATTTTGAGTTTATTAGCATTATGGAAAGAGTTAGCTAAATTTTTGTCACTAGTAAAACAGAAACTTGAAAGTCTCTTAGTGTTCTGCTAATCAGTCTGAATTGTATTGAAAATATTTTAATTGAAAACTAACTGTGAAGTTTAATATTTGGCCCTCAAAATTTGATAGAATAAACATCAACAGGCCTACAGGCCAACAGGAACATGATAATTGATATAATTTAAATAACCAAGTAAAAATTATATCTTAAATTACTTCAATATATTCAATTATTTCTTACTATTCATATTTTTATTTGCCATAGAAAATATTATGTTCGATTTTATATGACATATTTGATTTCAGTTATGCTCAGGGTTTTTACTGAGACATACTTTCCACAGTTTTAAAATTCATATAAATTAATAGCAATTTGTGAAGATATAAAACTGTGGAAATATATAATTACCCTAAATTCTTGTATTTCTTTTGAAATCTGTTTTGAATTCATTTATAGTTTTAAACGAGTTATCTTTTATCTTTAACCAAATAGAACAACTGATATCCATAAATAGACACTGATGTCTGCAAGTCAATTGCACAGAATGGTAAAATGGACTCTGAAAGATGGGATATTTTTAATATAAGAAAATAAAGCAATGATTGGGATAATGTACATAAAATCTAGCAATGTGATTATCTGGACAATATACCGATAGAAAAGCTAGCTACCACCTCATATTCTTATTCTTTTAATTTATTTAATTTTTGAGTAAAAGAATAGGGCTAAATATTTTTTAAAATTATGAGTTCTCTTCTAAGCTTCTGTTTAATGTCAAATCTGAACAATGCAAAGATTATTTGGGAAGCAAAATGTATTCCATTGCTGTTTTGTTACTTATTGCTCTAGCTGTAAAAGACAGATGTTTGACTCATATATGAATTATTTTAATAGTTTTCATTAGGTCTTTATCTGTAGTTTGTCAGTGTAGCTCTACAGATGTATTCAGCCATCTGTTCTTTGGACCTGTGCTTCATGTGCCTTACAGGAGCATATTAATTTTATTGGATCAGTCATTAATACAATCAGAAGTTTGTTTACTCTGGAAGCGTTCCAAAAGAGACAAACTTGATCAATTAAAAAAAAAATCAACTTTCTTGCTAAATAATTTATTTTTGGTATATTTTCTACTATGTATTTGTCATAGATTTTGAAAAAGCATATTATAGAATATTTGGTTTCTAGACATTCAAATTCACTTTCTTCGTGGCATCCATGAGCAACACAGAGAAGCATTAATAGACAGTATTTTTTAAGAATTTGCTTTTTCTGACAAGAGGAGTTATGTAAATTTGCATTTGTGTTACCACTTTCTCATCCATTTCTGAAATGAAACATCATTAAATCTTTAAGAAATAATATGGGTTTCTCTCTGGAAAAATGTAAATGTAAGAGATGTGATATGTATTACAAAGTATTACTTCAAAATCTCACTAATCAATAAGACACAATTAGAAACAGCATCACCCCCCTGCCCCCCACCCCTCAGGAATTGGGCTGCTTCAGAAATTCACTTCCAATACTGTTTGAGAATTATCTTAGGTTAGGCCTTTTTCTTGAGTAGCCCAGTGAGCTGTATGTTCTAGCTTTCTGAGGTCACTCTTTGTTTTATTGTTCTAATGACACACTGGATCACCTGACCACTTACTGTTATAGTGATCTGATATTTTGGTGAGTTTCTAATGAGTTTACCTCATCCTGGTCTGAACTGCTTCCTACCTGTTATCCCTTCTCTTCCTTTGGTGATAATTCAGAGTATTTCTTTCAAACAAGCCAGCTCAACTCTCTTCAGATTCTTTCAACTCCCCAAAGTTTCACTAACAAAAAGCTATTTTTAGCAGACTCTTACTGAAGGTTGGTTTGGGAGTAACATAAGGGGATTAGAAGTAAATGCAGAAAATGTAATATGAAATCTCATTGTCCTACATCACCATTACTCATTCCTGGCTGTGGAAAACTTTAACTCTTAGGTCCTAAGTTTATTTCCTGTTTCTTGAAAACCCTTGCGCTTCCTCTCCATAAATCTGTTCTCCAAGCTCTTCAATCTGATTTCTTTCTTATGTAGACTTGTTTTACATTACTCAGAATTGATGAAGTTTCTGTAATATACAAATTAGCAAACCTCATTTTCAGTCTTTACACTTCAGCATTAATGAATACCAGAAATTTTGATATTCATTTCTTTTATTCATCAATTTCTTGCACAATGATCTCTCATTCAAGTCCCTATAAATAATAGAGATTTATTTTCCCTCTTGTCCAGAATAAGCCCTTTCTGTTTTACTAATTAATATACTCATAGGGTTATAGCAACTGTAGCATCAGGCAGAAAATTTAGTTTACTTCTCTGAGCTTGTTGCCTCTTCAGCAAGACAAGCAAAGTGGTTGAGAAACTAAAAATACTGAATCTGATATACACTTGATCTTTGTCAAAAAGCTGAGAAGCAATATTAAATGTAAAAACCCAAAATGTAACATCTCTCTGCCCCGCCCACCATTTTCATAGAAGAGGTGTCATTTTACTAATTTGAAATGCTTTTTTTCTCTGTAGAGATTATATTCATAATTTTCTGCAGGGTGTCCTCATTCACTGCATAAAAGATCACTGACCTAAGTGGATCCATAGCCTAACAAGTCACTTCGGTCAGCTTTAGTTCTTGCCTTCTAGGTTACTCGGAGTTAGTTTGAGTTCTTTGCATAAAAATACCCACTTCAATTCTATGATTTTAAATTCTGGGAGAATTAGGCCTGTTAAATTTTTCCTTTCTACCAATGCCTTCTACTTCCTTCCTCTTTCTCTTCTCTGTATTACAGCTGAATTGCTACTTATATCTCTTTGGCTTGGTGATTTTTAATTACTGTCAGATGTAAACTCTGGATCAATTAATCCCACCAGATGACCCCATAAGATTCATGAATATTATATTTAAGACATTACCCTTCTAATAAGACAATCCTGGTCATATTGAATGCTGCATCCCAAATACTGTGTCTCAGTTGCCCTCAATTTGACTCAGGTCTAAAGATTGAATGGCACATAATTATTTCCATTTGTGTCTGAGCAAGACCTGGTTAGATACTTTGTCTTACTTTATACTCACATGGTATAGTTTTACCAATAATTCTACACTAATTATTCTCATTTTCCCATATTTAAAATTAGGTATAATTTAAGGACTCATATAGACTTACTTTTAAAAATAGAGGCATGTAATTACTATATCCTAGAAAGTTTCCTTGGATTTTTATTTTATCAAATGCTTTAGTAAGCATAACCAACTTCTTTAGAGATAACCATTATAGTTAGTCACAAACTCAGACATTTCTGAGTAACTCAGAAATTATGAGGACAACAGACAGCTGCACCTGGATCTTCCCACAGGGGACAGTTGCCCTTTGGGTAGAGGATTTTGACCTATCTGTGTGCCATTGTTTCACCAGGACAAGCATATTAAGACCCCAGTGGTGTCAACCTTGTGAGCTACTTGTGCATGTACTTTGCTCCCACTCTGAATTCAAACACTTAACTCCTAGAAATTGCCATGGTGGTAGGTTGAGATTGGCAAAACTACAAATCAGGTTTGCTTTTAATGTCCAGGTAGCTAATTGTTAATTTTTTATCATCATACCACTGACCCTAAGAGATAAGCACAGATTTCTAAGACACGTTCTTTAGGAGTGTTGTGTCTGTAACAACTCCCCTGGTCCCTGCTGCTGATGAACAAGAAACCCCAGATAGATATTTTTAAATACTCAGACTTTTCTGATGAAAATAAAACATTTTCAGAGTAGTAGTAAATTAAATAACATATCTCCCTAGATACTAAATTTCTTGGACTATTAGAATGCCTATGATGTTAATTTGGATGGGTAGTTATCACATGTACATGATAAATTAGTGAAGGTTGGTAAAATGTGTCCACAGATCAAAGAGAGGAAAAGGGTTATGTGAAAGTCTTTATTTTCCTTGCTTTGACTTGTGTGACTAGTGAGAAAAATTTGTCTTTGTGAGTATACCTCCCAGCTCCTATTCCTGGCTTCAATGGTAGCAATGGTTTACAAATATGAACCTACCTGCTGTGAAAATAGCTACCTTTTATTCAAAGGCTCATAGTGAAATATCTTTAATGGGCCCATTAAAGACCTGTGACTCGTGGACACCATAGACACACCAATAACTTGGGTCCCCTGTAAGTGAATATTCTTGAAATATTTGTCCAACGTCTTGTCAGATAAAAATAGCAGAGAACACTTTCTTGCTCCATTAATTAAAACAAAAATCCTATTCTTTGCCAGTTTAACATTAGTTGCAAAGTCAGCTAATGACATTTTATGAGTGTCCACACACAATTGACCCAATGTGTTTTATCAAAGTAATCCTTCCATTTACTCAAGACAATCTCCCTGAGGTGAATTACAAATTCCACTTTTCTCCATCACTTTCGCTTTCAGATATTTTGTCTTTCTGTATAATTGTTAAGGGTTTGAGAAGGAGATTTTTCAGCTTTTCATCTTAGTTCCATTATTAGGTAGCCTGGTGACTTTGAAAACTTATCTAAAACTTTCTTGTGCCTCTCAGGTCCCTGTGCAAAAAAATAGGGATCATTAAAACTTATAACATAGGCTTTCTGTAGATGTAATTATATGATTAGTAAATGATTAAACTTGTTACCGTGCCTAGCATATGTATAAGCATTATGTACTTAAAATGTATAATTCAAAAATATGTTAGTTACAGATTTGTGCCTGTGTCAATTCCCTAGCTGACCTGTTTTATCTGGTGCCGATTGTCACTATGTCCTTGAGCCTCAACTCTGCCTTCTCTTCACTGTTGCAATGGCCTCTATAGTACCTCTCTGGAAAACCACTATGTAAACTGCAAAAGAATTTGCCAGAAAAGAAATCCATTTTCTCCTATTCTCACTAGTTCCTTATTTATTCAGGAGTAGTTTTCAAGGACCTTTGATATTCCCAGGCAATCTCCTTCTTTATCAATATTTCATTCTAGCCAGACTTGTCTACTCACTGTTTTGAAACAATTCTCATGATCTTGATAACTCACTATTGCTTCCCCCTCATAATTTATCTAATTCTTACTATCTTTCAAAGTGTAACTCAAGTCTAATTTCACTCAGAGCTTTTATTGAAGGTTATTTATTTTGCTTCAAGATTGATAATCTTTTCTGCATCTATTATTCAGCACCAGTCATGAATTCTCTTGTTTTACTATAATCTGTAAGTTTCTTCTTCTATTAGATTGTGAATTTTTTTGAGGGGCAGATCTTTATATTTGAGCTCTCTCATTTACCTAGTGCAATATCCTGTATGCATTTCTTTCTTTTTATTTTTCTTTTTGATTGTCAGCAATGGCACATAGCATAGAACATGGACTTATTTTTAACCCAACATTTTATCATGAAAATTCCTAAACATACAAAAAAATTTAAAGTTTATACACTGAACACCCATAGATCCACAATATAGACACTACAGTTGTTGGATAAACTCACTTTATATAACTAGTGGTGAAGCTTTGTTGTTGTTGTTTTTTTTAAACTTGACTGATTTTTGAAATGTATCAAAGTTGGGGACATTAGCCTTTATTAGAAAATGATTAACTGCTTCATAAATCTTATTTTTTACATTTTTTCACTGCATTTCATAACATGGCATAAATATGTTTAATGTATTATTGTAAATCTCAATTCCTGAACTTATTTCATTGTGTTACTTTGTGGATCTATAAGCTACTTATTATTTTAAGCCCAACAAAACTGTAATATTTATTTCTACAGAAGTGTTATTTTTAAATAAAATACTGTTTTCCTGTGAAGTAAATACAATATTTTAAACTATTTTTATAATGAGTATGATGCCCTACTTGTAAAGAAAGCTTTGTCTCACTAAAATAAAAAAACAACCTGTTGATTTGATGAGTACAAATGGATAAATTACTAAATTGTATACCAAAATGAGGATATGTAAGATTTATTGTTGGTTGTGCTTGTTTTTTTTTTTGTTTGTTTGTTTGTTTGTTTTTGTAATTTTGGGTAAAACAGATTGATCCTAGGTAAATTTTGTGTGTAAGTTCTGCTATTCTTAGAGAGACTAGCAGAATTGTCTTGATCAACTTAAAACTGCAGATTAACTAAGAGTTATAAAAGCTCCAAAATACTGTGTGCCCGTTTGTCCTTATGAAATTTAAGGTTTAGTCATCGGTCTCACATTTAGCTCATGTATAATTAGGTTATAATCTTCTTGAGGACAGATATTCTGTCTCATTCTGAGTCCATTATAACCTTAAGTTTTCCTAAATTTAATACAACAAATATTTATTAAATCTTTAGTTTGAGAGTATCAGGCTACACTGAAGTTGGGCATAACTGTCAGTTCACAGGAAAATTATTTTTCTTTTCTCATAATAATTTCTATAATATTTTTTGAAAAACATCTTTTTTTACCAGTTTACATTTCCACCAGCCGTGTAGGAGAGTTCCTTTTTCACCACATCCTTGCTAGCATTTATTGTTGCTATTTTTTTTTTTTATATGTGCCATTCAACTGGTGTGAGGTGGTATCTTATTGTGGTTTTGATTTACATTTCCCTGGTTATGAGGGATGTTGAACATCTTTTCATATGCCTGTTGGCTATTTGTATTTCCTTTTTATAGAAGTGTCTTTTAAGTTCTTCTGCCCATTTTTTGACTGGGTTGTTTACTTTGTTTTTACTGAGTCCTGTGATTTCTTTGTGTGTCTTTATGATCAGTCCCTTATCTGTTGGATGGAGTGCAAAAATTTTCTCCCAATCAGTAGGGTGTCTCTTTGCTTTGGTTAGTGTCTCTTTTACTGTGCAGCAGCTTTTTGGTTTGATGTAATCCCAGCTGTTTATCTTATCCTTCACTTCCTTTGCTCTGGGGGATAACTACTATGGAAAGCTGTATGGAGGTTCCTCAGACTACTAAAAATTGGAGCTACCATATGACCGAGCAATTCCACTTCTAGGGATCTACCCAAAGGACACAGAAACATTAATTCAAAAAATACCTTCACCCCAGTGTTTATTGCAGCACTATTTATAAATAGGTAAGACTTAGAAACAACCCAAATCCTAAAAGGAGATGACTGGATCAAGAAGGTGTGGTACATATAAACAATGGAATACTACTCAGCAGTCAAAAAGATAAACTAATGCTGTTCTCAGCAACATGGATAGAATTCGAAGGGATTATTTTCAGTGAAATAGAAAGACGAAAAATATCAGATGGTTTCACCAAACCAAATAAGGGGGAAAATAGCAATGAAAACCATAACAAAACAAAACAAAAATAAACAGACAACTATAATTCAATGACATTCTGCAGAGGAGGGAGAAGGATCAAAATGAGGGCAGGAAGAGCACAAGGGACTGTGGCGATGGTGCACGGGTGAATTGGTGTTGGAAATGCTATGGGGACTACACCTGAGAAAAGAAAGCAAATGTAAAAAAATAAAAATAAATAAAAAATAAATTTAGAAATAAGAAGAACATCTTTTTATTTATTTTTTTTTTTTTTGCGGTAACATTGTTTTACAACACTATGTATGGTGTAGAGATATAGGATCACACATTTTCAGTTGTATGTTACTGCACCACACTCAGTACTAAAGCACCTATAATCCTCCACCAGTGGAGGGCTGGTCAACATCAGCTCAATTTTACAGTAAAAGTCCCAAATTTACAGTAATTTGAAGACTTCTGGCTATGTTCTTCTGTGATCTGAGAATATATTACTAGTTTTTGTTTTTTGGAAATGTGTTGAGATAAATTAAAATGGTTTTAGTAGATATCCCCCATTATTTTTTAAAAATAAACTCTCCTTCAGATATGAGAGGAAAATAAAGATCATCTCAGACAGACTCTCAGGGAGCTAAACACTAAACCCCCCTTCCAAGAAGTATTAAAAGGAACTTTAGTATTTAAATCTCAGAGAGGAGTAAACACAAAATCTAATGATCAATTAAACAGAATCACAACACTGAAGACAAAATGGCAGTAGTATCTTCTCTTAAATCAGTTACTAAAAAGGTTTGCAAAATTATGAAGCACTCCACTTCCGGGAAAATATTGTTTTGGTTTAGAAAATATTGTTCTTTATCATTTCAAAAATATTATTTATGTTACCTGTTTATTACTTTTTAATGAATTAATAACTCGTTTTAAAAAAATAATTTTTAATGTTGAAAACTTTGTTCATAATATTTATTTATATTTTACATCATTGTTCATTTTTGTACAATGTATGCTTTCTTTCAAGTGTAGTCCCATTGAAATCTTTGTTTATAATTATTTTTATAGAGGAAACATTGGTTTTTCAACACTATATGATTCAGAATTACAGGTTCAGACCTGTAGTGTACTACATCTCCACCAAACCACCCCAAATCCTTCACCATACTGCCTTGGGCCCACTCTCTCCTTTTTCCTGTAACTCTGCCTGCTCTTTCTACAATAAGATTTCTGGGATTTTAGATTAATCTGTTACTTTGTTTTGTTTCTCTATGTGGTAAAAACATCTAGTATTTGTCTTTCTACTGACTTACTTCACTTATCATAGCCTGTCCAGTTCCATTCTTATTGTTGTATGTAGACAGAGTTCATCTTTTTTATAGCTGAGTAGTGTTCCATTATGCATCTTCTTAATCTACTCATGTTTCATTGGGCAATCAGATTGTTTCCATAGTGAAAATAGGGCTGCAATGAAAAGATAAGATTGCATAAATTCAAAGGGGATATATGAAAAACACCTTTCAACTCTGTACCTAGAAGGAAGGGAATGTTGTACTTATGTACATTTCCTTCAGTACTAGTCCAAATACAGGGACGTATATTTAACTCTGTGACATTTTCTTAAATGTCAGTGAACTGCTTAAGTAACTGTATTTTCTTCCTAGGTATCCATGAGAAATTGGTTTATGCAAATATTGTTAATATTCCCCAGTGCAAAACAGGGGAAATAAAGTGTGGCATGTAAAGCAAATGTATTTTGAACTTTTTCCCATGACAAGGAACTTTTCTATTATTACTAGAAGGAAGGTGGGAATTGTCACTAAAATACATTAAATTATAAGAATTTATTTTCTGAGTAGTTTTCATTTTTTTTTGCATGTATACAGGTGAGGTATGTGAGTGAATATAATCAGAGTAATTATAAAATGTGTTCTACACACAAACACTGTCCTCCTGCTAGTAACAAAAAATGTAAAATACTTTGTCCACATATTCCTGTTCTCTTGGAAACTGATAAGGAAGGAAGCATGGAACTCCTTTTGAGGCTTTGTTTCCTGAAATGATTTATATTTTTTCATGCAATCATTGACCAATTTACCTTATTAGGTCAGATTCCTAGTAAAAACTTGTCTAGAACCTATATTTAAAGGGTCATTTTGGTTGAGCTTTTGTAGATGGAACATGGACTTCTGTTCTCTCCTTTATCTGTCAACAGTGTTTGGTCTGTAAACCTATTAAGATAGTTTAAAATATTATTTTGTTATATTGGAGGTAAGTTTAACTTGGTCATGTATTATTTGTAAAATTTGGGATTGAAATTCATTTCTAATTCTTGTAATAGCTCTGTGACCAGAGGTGTTCTATCATATCCATGTTTCCTAGAAATCAACTCATAGAATATTCTTTTTTTCCCAGTTATGTTTATTGAGGTAAACTTGATTTACATCATTCTATATCTTTTAGGTATTATAGGTTCTCAATTTTTTTTAATATATATTTTTATTGTTATTTATGTCTTTTACATTTTGTATTCCCCTTGGCCAGCCCACCACCAATTCACCCGTGATCCATCTCCATGGTCCCTTGTGTTCTTTTCTATTCCATTTTGTGCGCTTTTCCTTCC
>PVIJ01021820.1:0-17600 GCA_004024925.1 Scalopus aquaticus
CATGCAAAAAAATGAAGCTAGACTACTACCTCACACCCTGCACAAAAGTCAACTCAAAATGGATAAAAGACCTGGATGTAAGACCTGAAACCATAAAATGTACAGAAGAAAATATAGGCAAAACTCTACATGACATACATCTCAGCAAAATCTTGAAAGACACATCCCTCAAAGCGAAGGAAGTGAAAGACAAGATAAATAGATGGGATTACATCAAAATGAAAAGCTTGTGTACAGCAAAAGAGACATTAAGCAAAACTAACAGACACCCTACCAGCTGGGAAAAGATCTTTGCACACAATACATCTGATAAAAGACTGATAACAAAAATTTAAATAAGTAAATCTTGAAAAAAAAAGTGAGAAGCTAAAAAAAAAGAAAAAGAGAGAGAGAGATTAAGGGCCTTCCTGGTGGTGCAGCAGTTAAGCGCTGCGCTATGGAGCTGTCGACAGCAGAGACACGAGTTCGATGGCCAGCCTGGGAGATTCCCACATGGCGGGGCAGACCTCTCCTGCCTCGCCCACTGCTCCCCTCAGCAGTGTATTTCTGTCCATCAGCCTGTTCTGCTCCCCGCTCTGTCTCTGGTGAACTCTCTGCCTGTTCTGCTCCCCACTCTATCTCTGGTGAACCCTCCCACCTCCCCACGCCTCTGGCCTGTACCCCAGCTTGTATGCATAAATAAATAAATCTTTAAAAAAAGAGAGATTAAGTCTAGGTAACATTGAGGATTTGAAAGGAAATAGGGAAATAATTAATCTAAAACCTTCTCCACTTTGCAGAGTGAGCCTTCATCTACCCAACATAATGACTACCTCGGCCAATAAATGGCATATCAACACACTTTTATGTTTCTGGGGGAAAAAATTCTATAAAACAATTTGTCAATGCCATGCTAGAGTCATGGAGAATTTTATTGACTACCTTTCATTCAACCATCATTCCCCTGGCAACTTATCCCAAGAAAGTAATTAAACAGATGTTAAAAAGCAACAAATAGGAAAATGTCCATCAATGCAATATCTATAGCCAATAAACAAAAACCCTGAAATCACCTAATTAACAATTTTGATATGGCAATATAGCCTTGAACATTCATTGGATTTGTCACTCAAAAGGAACTCCGTTTTTGACCCATAGCTTGTCTCGGGGAGGAGGTCATGTCACACCCTATTCATGATGCTTTTGTTCAACCTGTAGTAAATGACTTCCCACACACTCCAAAACACAGTGACCATCTCCTCCTGCTGTGCTGCAACTACTCTTCACTTAATGCCGTGCTGAGGACATCTCACACTCAATTGCAGCTGGGTTTTCATTCTTTTACAAATGAAAATATTTTATCATAGAAAAAGCATCCCAAATACAGGACTTTGTAAACACTGGTAGGTGAGCAAGTGCAATTAAAAGTAAATACAAAGTAAAGAGGCAAAATTTACATGCATTTTGCCTGTAGGAGAAAATGTAATGTTTCCCTGCAGAGGCGATCCCACCCAGAGCATCTGTGTGGCTCCAGCTCCCGTGAGGGTGTCAGATTTGCTTTGTGAACTCACCATGTCCATTTTAACAATTTCAAACTGATAGCAAGAGGTGGCATTGAATAATTACAAAAATTCTCATTTTTAACTTTCTTGTGAGAACTGATAAAAAAAAAATTTTGTATCACACTTTCTGACAGACTTTGAGTTGACACCTATGTTCTGATGCTAGCCTGATTTTTAACAAGTACAACAGCAAGCATTTGTTTGCATTATCAAATTTTATTTTATTAATCCATTATTATTATATATTTAAATTACTTTAAGTTCATACATTTTAGTCAACTCTTCCTTAATATTGCTATTTTTCAGAATTTTGCCATGTGTGTTAGGTGTTGAGAAGGGCAACAGAGAAGAATTGGCACCCCCTTCTCCTACCAGAGCCACCACTTTGCAGACCTCCCAGACCAAAGATGCCACCCACCTCCTACAACCACATGTAAGTCCCTGAGCCCCAACTCCACAATCACCCCCTGCACAACCACATCCAGACACAGGCTTCACTCCTGCAACAAGTGTACCCCTATGCCAGACCCAAAAGTGATTCCCTTCAATCATGACTCCTCTGGGAGAAAAGGAGAAAAGAAGTACCCCAATAGCTTTCACCACCTTAATATAAAATTCAATTGTCACCTTTATGGTGTTACGTTAATCTGTATATGTCTATGTTTTTACCTTTACTTTATATTTAACTTGAACTTTATATTTTTCTATGTTTTCATATTATTGTATTCTGAATTTTCATTTCAGTTTGAAGAACTCTTTAAGACATTTTTTTGAAAGTCATGCCTAGTGGTAACAAGTTCCCTCAATTTTGTTTGTATGGGAAAACATAAAGAAAAGTCCAGCACCTAATGACTTCATAGGCAAATTCTACCCAATGGTCAAAGAAGAATTAATACCAATGCTTCCTAAACTCTTCCCAAAAAGGAGAAGAAAGAACACTTCCAAATTCATTTTACAAAGTCAATATCCATCACCTTAACACCAAAACCAGGAAAAAACACTACAAGAAAAGAAAACTATATATCAATGTGAACATAAATGCAAAAATCCTTAATAAAATCCTAGCAGGTTGAATTCAACAGCACATTTTAAGAATCATGCACCATAACTAAGTGGGATGCAAGGACGGTTCAACCTATACAAATCTATCATGGTGATATGTAACACTAACGAAGTGAAAGAGAAAAAAATATATGATTGTCTTTAGAAATGTGGAACAAACATTTTTACAAAGTTCAACACCCACTCATGATTAAAACTCTCAACAAAATAGGTACAGGAGTATCCTGTCTCAACACAATAAAGGCTGTATATGAAAACCCCACAGTTGACTTATAATAAATAAGGGGATGGGAGGGGACTGAAAACTTTCTCTCTAAGATCTAACTCAAGGCAAGGATATATGCTCTTACCACTTCTTTTCAACATAGCACTGGAAGCCCTAACTAAGAAATTAGACAAGTAAAATAAATAAAAGTGTCCAAATATGAAAGGAAAACAAAATTATCTGTTTGTAGATGGCATTATTGTATACACAGAAAAATCATAAAGGCCAACAATAACAACAAACAATAAATGAATTATAAATAATGATAAGTAATAAACGTTATAATAAATGATCAGTAAGTTTCAGCATACAAATAAACATATGAAGTCAATTGTGCTCCTGTACAGAAAAAAACAAACTATCCAAAAGAAAAATTAAGAAAATAATAACAACCACAAAAAATCAAAACACTTAGGAATAACTTAACCAAAGAAGTGAAGGATTTGTACACTGAAAATCATAATAACATCAACGAAGGAAATTTTAAAAGACATACAGATAAAAGACCAAAACAAAAAATGGGAAGATATTCTATGCTCATAGATTGTTAAAATGTCCATTACTACTCAAAGTAACCTGCAGATTCAACGCAATCCCTATCAAAATCCCAATGCACTTTATAGAAATAGAAAAAAAAATCTTAAAATTCACATGGAACCACAAACAGCCTGAATAGCCAAAGCGATTTCAGATGAGAACAAGTCTGGAAGGATCACACTTGCTGATATCAAAAATTATTATAAAACAACAGTAATCAAAACAGTATGGTACTGTCATAAAAACAGACATATAGATCACTGGAATAGAATAAGAGCCCAGAAAGAAAGCCTCATGAATAATGTCAGCTGATCATTAACAAGGGAGCCAAAAACACAAAACGAGGAAAGAATAGTCCTTCGATTAATAGCATTGGGGAGACTGAATATCCACATGAAGAACAATGAATTTGGGCCCCTGTCTTACTCCATACACAAAAATAAACTGAAAATAGATCAAAGACTTAAATTTAAGACCTGAAGCCATAAAACTACTAGCAAAAAAACATAAGGGAAAGCTCCTTGACATTCATTTGGGTGGCAATTTTTTTGATATGGCATCAATTCACAGACAACAATAGTCAAAATAGACAAATGAGATTGTAACAAATCAAAAAATTTCCACAGAGCAAAGGAAAAAATCAACAGAGTGAAACAGCAAACAATAGAATTAGAGAAATTATTTGCAAATCATATATTTAATAAGGGGTTAATATCCAAAATACATAAGGACCCACACATTCAAAAGACCAAAAATAAATTTTTGTAGTGGACAAGGAATCTGAATAAACATTTCTCAAAAGAAGAAGTACAAGTGGTCAACAGATACGTGAACTGTGGTCAGCTTCACTAGTCATCAGAGAAATTCTAATGAAAATCACATGAGATACTAAACTCAACTTTAGAATGGATATTATCAGAAAGAGAAAAAAATAACGAGTGCTGGCAAGGATGTGGAAATAAGTAAATGCTTGTTTATTATCAGTGGGAATGTAAATGCATTGTGGACAATAGCATGGAGTTTCCTCAAAAACTTAAAATAAAGCTACGTATGATACATAAATCCACTTGTGGATGTATAGCTAAAGGAAATCAAGATCTCTAAAAGATATTTGCACTCCCATGTAGATTTCAGCATTATTCATAACAGCCAAGATATGAAAACACATAAATATCTGTTCACAGGTGAATGAATAAAGAAAATGGTGTAGGTATATACAGTGGAATATTATTCAGCCAGAATAAATACACAGTATTAAAGGAAATCCTGCCATTTTCAACAACATGGTGAACCTGGAGGACATCATGCTAAGTGAAATAAACCAGACACAGGAAGACAAATACTGCATGATTTTACTCTATGGAATCTAAAAACAATGACTTCAAAAAAACAGTTGAAATTTGGTTACCAGGGACTGGGGAAGGGGAAATGGGAAGATGTTGGTCAAGGGACATAAAGCTTCAGTTATACCAGTGTATAAATTCTGAATATCTAATGTTCAGTAAGATGTCTATAGTTAATAATAGTTTATTATAAATAGTTTATTATAAACTTTATATTTGCTAAGCAGGTAGATCATAAGTGTTCTCACCACCAAAGCCATGTAACTCTCTGAGGTGATTAATATGCTAAATAAATTTATTGGGGTGATTTTGCAAGGTATTATATATATCGAATCATCAAATAGTAAACCTGAAATATAGTATACAATTTTAATTGTCAAATATTCCTCCATAATAAATTGAATAACATTCTGCCTTCTAGAAGCTTATAGTCTGAAAACGGAGACACACACTTAAAAACTTCAGGTGAATTACTTGGAAAAGAACTGCAAGCTTGTTGCCAAACATATGTTCCTACTGTGGCCAAGGCGTAATGCCAGGTTCATGAACATCCCTGCCTTCACTCCTTCCAACTTCGAAGATTCATCATTGAAAGTGACACCCTGTGGCAGGTAGAAGTCACTGCAGCATGGACTGACAAGAGGAGACTCAATGCCATTTGGTCCTGGAACCCCCAGGATTTTAGACAACTCAAGGACAGGTAAGGACTTCAAGTGAACATTAGATTTCAGGGTAGGGAAAGTATTTCTCTTTGAGAGAAATCAGATTATACTAGTTAAATATTGAGGTTCCACTTGAAATCTCTGCCAATTCTCATCACTGTATACCTACTTTCTATTTCATGGAACCATTTTTATCTTTATAATAAGAGCAAACAGATATTTAGCCAATGGCCTTACTGATGTCCAAAACATGTGCTAAGCAATGCATGAAGGGAGGATGCTGCATGCTTTGGACTCCTTAAGGGGAATGTTTGGGGTGAAAAGGGGAGTCTGATATTGCTCTTTCTGGGCAACTTGATTTCTTTGCATGTAGAAAATTAGAATAAAATTCAAGTTTGGGGGGTGCCTGGGTGGCTTCCTTAGGATTGGGAGGATTCTGGAGATAGAAAATAACTAAAATGCTATTTCCCCTTGCTGAGCACCACGCCACGGACTTAGATGCATTCATCTCATCCTCACAGCTGCCGCTAAGGGACCCAGGGATGACAAATTAAGCAACAGTACCTAGGGACACAGCTAGTAAATGCAGAGGCAAAATTGCAATCCAGGACATGTAGCTTTTACCAGCTTTATACTAGGGTTGATATCACTAGAATATCAAAATTTTTATATACTTGAGGTGTACAATTTGATGTTTTGATATATGTATACATTGTGAAATGATCAACACAATCAAGCTGATTAACGTATCTATGATCTCACATAATCACTGTTGCGCTTATGACTCTATGTAGTGATGTTTAAGATCTATCCTTGCAGCAGATCACATGTATACAACAGTGTCGTGAATTGTCATCAACACATTGTACATTAACCACTACATTGTGTTGCCTCTGAATAACTGGGATTCAAACAAAGAAAGGGCAGATACAAAGACACATTCAGTGGGCGCCAGCTTGATCTAGTCCAAAGCTGCAATGATGTAAATAAAGAACACAGGAGGTGGGTGGGAGGACTGAAAGGCAGGCAGAGGCCAGACCATAGAGGACCTTGAAAATCTGGAGTTTACTCTAAATGGCATAGGAAGCCACCAAAAAATATATCATGGTCATGAACTAGGAAGCTCTGTTATTGTAAAGCTGTCAACTCTTCCAAAAAGAATCTATGACTCACTGTAATCCCTATCAAAACCTTATTAAGGAATTTTATAGAAATTGACAAGTTAGTTCTAAAAAGTATACAGAAGTACAAAAGACTGAAAAATAACCAAGTCAATTATGAAGAAGCAAAGAGCTGGAGGATCTACAGTCCTAGGTTAAGGTTTAGCTACTGTAACTGAGACACTGTAGTGCCGACACAGTCAAAAGACTAACTGAACTAAACAGAGAACTGAAAAGACATGTGCATATCATATACTTGTGCTAAGCAGTAGGAAAAGCACAAGCTTTGCAATAAATTTTACTGGAAGAACTGGATACTCACATTTAAAAATGAAACTTGACTTCACAAGTAGACAAAAAAGTCCAAGTGCATTCTGCTCCAGTTACAAAAAAATAACAGGGCCACCCTGGTGGCACAAAGGGTTAAGTCTCAACACTGTGAAGCTACCTGCAGCCACTGCAGCCCTAGTTCAGTCCCCGGCCAGGGAGATTCCCACATGGCGCAGCAGACCTCTCCTGCCTCGCCCGCTGCTCCCCTCAGCAGTGTACTTCAGTAGATTGGCCTGTTCTGTTCCCTGCTCTGTCTCTGGTGAATCCTCTCACCACCCCCCCACACCTCTGGCCTGCACCTCAGCAGCTCTTGTATGCATAAATAAATAAACCTTTAAAATAATAATAATAATAATAAAGCTCCTATAACAGAACACATATTCAGAACCTCAGGGTAAAGGTGTTTTTAGGGGGACTGGGATGGCAAGCAGGGCCTGGGAGCAGACAGGCAGCTGCCTGATTCTCTGTGGGCCACAAGAGCAGCCCAGCATCTTCGGCCTCTGGAGGCCTCTCCCTGTTCCGGACCCGCCCAGATTCCACTCACAAAGATAGGTGATGAGAGGTGGTCTTTCTTCAGACATTTTCCTGTGTGCCCAATTAAGGCTCCTTTCAGTCACCAAAGGGTGACCAGGCCCTTGGCCAGCTTGGACACAACACCCTCATCTTTGCCGTCAACAGGCTATAACTGAAAAAACAGCCCAGGTTCACCTTGCAAACTGAGACTCTGTAAGAAAGATGCAAGATAAGGGTTGGAGAGGGGAAGAAAATGGAACTAAAATGAAAAAAAGTAGAGTGACTCTTCCTTTAACCCAGGTGACCCCACTAGGGTAACCGGAAGGCAGGAATTTGGGCCTCTTGTCACCATTGAATGTCAATAAAGTAGGCAGGAATTGAATCCTTAAGGTGTGCTTTAATCAGCAGCTAGCAATCTTAAAGAAACAAAGTTAACACCCTAAAGAAACCGCCTAAACATTTCATTTCCAGCTGCCTTTTTACAGTGAGTGGAACAAAGAGAGTTCAGCAGTGAGCAGCCTTCGCTGCTGCCAGGAGATTGTGATGTCCAGCCCCAGCGCTTATTATCGCCCTCCTGGACACCTGGCCTACACTTGTCCCTCTGGGCCAAATCTGGTCTTCAGCTAGCACTCGCTCCCCACACTCTTCCAGACATGTCCTTGGGCTAGAAAATTAACTCAGAACAGACAGGCCATAAACAACATGTGTGTGCAGATTTCCTACTATACCATCTTAGTGTCTCACCCCATCTCCTCCCCCTCCCCATCCCCTATCACGAAGGCCTCTACGCAGGAGCAGAGAGTGGGTGAGGGCTCAGGTCCAGGATAGTGAGCCCAGGACCCGGTGCTGGCTGGGGTCACTGGTTCTGGACACAGAATGCGGAGATGGCTGTGAGAGGCCACAGAGACTTAAGATCTGGTCCATAGACATACCAGGGACCAGAACCTGCCAATCACTGCCCACCTCACTCTACCACCATTTTGGCATCCCATCACCAGGGCGCTCAAGTCTGGATTCCTTAGAGGATGATCCAGGTCCTGGTCAGAGTGAACCAAAAATCCTGGGAGCCTCACCTCCCACTCCGGACTGATATCAGGGTGGGATCTTGTCCACAGCTGCATGTTGGAAGGGACAGGCTCAGGGGCCTGCCATGTGACTTTTCATATGGAAAAAGTCAACAGACTGCACTAGTTGACAGAGGCACGGGCACCTTCCATCAACCCTCTCCCCATAGAAAGTTTCAAGATGAAAGATAGAAAGAAAAAGAACTATTGGTTGAACAGAGTCACCAATAACTATATAGTCTCCAATTGCTACCCTATGTCCTTGCATCTCGATTCTGTAATCAGATGAGCCAAAAACAAAGAGGTCTTGGCAAAGAATTATAATCAACCTGAGGAAAAGAATCTAAAGGACAGGGCAGCTGGGCTTTGGTTGGAGACTGAAAAACAATTAAAAGCCAGCATCAATCACTTCTTACTCTAGCCCATGCCACCACCCCTGTGCACCAGAAGGAATGAGTCAGAGGTCTGTGTTCATTGGAGCTGTGAGATAATGAAAAATATGTATTGGTCTCTGGCCCTGAGATCCTGAACCCCTTGTATATTCCTGTATGATCGGTGTGTCTTTTATCCTAGTGGGTGGCTCCTGGATGGGGGCTGGGCACCAGAAAGACCAAGCCATGGTTAGAAGCTTAGAATTTTCCACCTCACCCTATATTCTCATATTCTCTTGAGAATAGGGAAAGGCAAAAAGGAGCTAATACTCAATCATCCCTGCTTGATGGCACTTCCATCTAATCCCAGAAGTTTCAGGGTTGGAGCGCGTCCGGCAAGTAGACACTGGCAGGTGCTGGAAGAGTGTCTCACCTGCAGAGGGCATGGAAGTTCTGCAGCCCTTCCCACCGTCTCATTCTGTGCTTCTCTTTATCTGCACTGGCATCTGTATCCTTTATAATAAATAGACTGGTAAATGTAAGTAAATACTTCCACTGAGTCACTCTAGCATATTCACCAAATCCAGTGGGGTAGGAGGTTGTGAGAACCTCCAATTTGTATCCACATCAGACATAGGATGTGGGTAACCTGGGACCTGCTACTTGAGACTGGTCTCTGAATTAGGGAACACACTGGTGGGACCTGACACTATCTCCAGGTAGGAAGTGTCAGAATTGAGTTAAATTGTAGGATACCCAGCTGTTTTCACAGAAAATTGCTTGGTTTGGGGAGAAAGCTCACGCATTTTGGTGACCAGTCATGTCACAGTGTTCTGTGAGCGCATAGGGGAGACACACAAGGAAAACAATACACAATGGGGTAAAACTGTGCTTGGGCCTCCCTGGTGGCACAGCGGTTGAGCACTGCACTGTGGAGCTGTCGGCAGTGCACGATGCAAGTTCGACGCCCAGCCAGGGAGAATCCCACATGGTGCTGCAGATCTCTCCTGCCTCGCCCGCTGCTCCCCTCAGCAGTGTATTTCTGATCTGCCTGTTCTGCTCCCCGCTCTGTCTCTGGTGAACCCTCTCGCCACCCCACACCTCTGGCCTGTAACCCCAGCTTGTATGTATAAATAAATAAATCTTAAAAAAAAAAAAAACTGTGCTTTTCCCTACTCAGGAGGGAGAACTGCATGTTTTACTAAATTAGGAGCTTACTTGAGAAGGATGCAGAGAAGGCCAGGGGAGTAGCTCTCCACCGGTAAGAATGGCCACTGACACCCAGATGCCCTAGATGCCCTCACCTTCTCCCACACAGCCACCCAGGTCCTGCCCGTCCCTGAGATTCATTAGATTTATTCAGCAGTGATCACCCCATTTGTGGGCCCCAGGGCTAGATTTACTCAGCACGGCAGTCAGGCTGTCAGCCCTGGGAATGCCTAAACCAGTTTGAGCAGAAGAACCTGCTGAGTGAGCACCTGCTCTCACCAAGCCCCACCTGCACCAGGAGACCAGGAACCTCTCAGCCAGACCCTTGAGCTGTGATCAAAGGGGAGCAGCATTGAGAGGGGCACAGAATGGGGGCGTTTTTTAATAAGGATCTAACAGTCTTATTTAATTCACATACCATAGAATTCACCCATTTTAAGGATACACTCGTGCTTCGTCTACTCAGTGAGTCGTGAAACCATCATCACAATAAACTTTCCAAAAGACCCCATGCCCATTAGACCAATCACTCCTATTTCTCCCCTGCCACCCCCAATGTCTAACCTACTTTCCATCTTGATAGATCTACCTAGTCTGAACATTGCCAAAAATGGGATCATACAATATATAGGTTTGTTGTGGGGGAGGGGTTTGTTGTGGGTTCCCCCCCCCTTTGGTCTTTCTGCGGACTTCATTCATGTAGCGGAGTATTTTCAAATTTCGTTCATGTTGAATCATGTATCAGCACTTTATTTTATTGTCGTATGATTATACCACATTTATTTATCCATCTCTCAGTTAATGGACATCTGGGTTATTTCCACTCTTTGGCTGTTATGAATAGTGTTGTTCTGAGCATTCATGTGCAAAGGTTTGTGTGGATATGTTTTCATTTCTCTTGGGTATTTCCTTGGAGTAGAATTGGTGGGTCAGATGGTAATTTTATGTTTAATCTTCTGAGGAACTACCAGACAACTATCCAAGGCAGCCAATTTCTCCACATCCTCCCAACACTTTTTGTTTTATAATAGGTTATGCTAATGGGTATAAATTTCTATCTTATTATGGTTTTGATTTGCTTTTCCGTAATCACTGACTATGCTGAGCATCTTTCCTTGGGGAGCTTTGTCATATGTATATCTTCCCCAGCGAAATGTTTATTCAAAATTTTTGTCCTTTGATTAATTTCATTACTTTTTTATTGCTGACTTGTAAGAGTCCTTTATGTATTTTGGATACAAATCCTTCATGAGATACATGATTTGCAGATATCAAACCCACACATGCGGAGAAAAGAGTTGGTACTGAAAATGTAAAGGATATATAAATATAAGCAGATGAATATGCAAATAAGAAAAAGAACAAATTGGTTTTTGTTTTCTTCTCCTACCAAATTGAGATCTCCTAAAGAGCCCAGACTGTATCCCCTACTCCTCAGATGGGGCAAGGAGAACACTCCCAAGAAGACTGGACTGAGTGAGGACATGAACCCTGGCTCTGGGGTCACTATCCACCTCTGTGAGCTCTCCAGGTGTGAAGATTCATGGGGAAGCTAGCCGAGATATAATGGGTGAAGAAAATAGGGGTTAAACAGTGGGAGGGGGGTGGAAGTGTGATGGGGGCAGGGTTATGGGAGTGTTTGCTCCTGCTGTGGAGGGGACAGGCTCAGGGGGCTTGGCCTGACCAGTTGAAGCTGCACACAGGGACTCTAACACAGTGGCAGCTAATTTTTTTTATTACATATTTATTGCCCCAGGAACTGTATAAGAAAAAATCATTTGCCTGTGGTATATTTGAAAATAAGCCATTGTACAAATTACAATGTACATTGTACAAATTACTGCACCTCTGAAACCGCAGTACATACCAGACTGTCTGCATAAGATTGTTAACCAGGTGTATTTGCCTGACTCAGGTCATAAAAGTAGATCAGAAGGAAGGAGAGACCTTCCCCATCAAAGTATATAGCAGTTTGAAAACCCTGATTCCTTATTTGATACTAGAGAATCAAGACTGAGCAAGTACCATCTTTCAGGCTATTGAAACACATTTTCTGTGCCTGAGTTTCTGCCTTTTCTTCTAACATAATAGTGGCTTTATTATTACAAAAGGCAAAGAAAATATGAGGTGATGTTTGGACTTACATTACACTGAAACAATACAAAGGAATTCTGATCTGCCCTCCCCAGACTCACAGATCTAATTTATACCCTAATGTCCATGACTGCCACCAAACCCCCACCCGCAGTTTTTGCCCAGCCTGCAGAAATACCTTCCCCTGATGGCTTGGACTCCCCTGGGATACAAAAACTCTTGGGAATAGAGCATGGGACCTGAGGCTACATCTGCTCAGGTGGAAAGGTGGGTAGTTGGGCCCAGGTATGAAAGCCCAAGGTAAATGCAGAGCAAGATGACAGTCCTTAGCAGCAGTTAATTTTACACAACTCTATTTTTAGCTAATAAATGGATAATGTTTCTGGATGTTCCAAATGTTTTTAAACTGTGTGTATTCTCTATGGTTGGGTACAAATTTATATATGTATATATATATAATTAAATACGTTAATTCTGCTGCTCAAATGTTCTCCATCAAGAGTCAGCAAACTATGGTAAAGGCCAAATTCAGTGGGCCACTTCTTTTTGTAAATAAAGTTTGTTGGAAACCAGCCATGGTCACTCATTTATGTGTTTATGTCTACGATTCTTTTGTGCTGCTACAGCAGAGTTTGCCTCCTCTGCTCTATATCAGTATTGATGTTTCTGTTTACCTAATCCATTAAGTCCTGAAAAGACTGTCAAAACCTGAGAGGACATTATAATCTTTTCAATTTCCCTGAACAAAAAATATTGAAATTTATATGACCACACAAGGCCTCAAATTTCAAAAGCAACCTAAGAAAATTGGAGTGAAAAGACGTCACATTACCTACTTCAAACTTTAATATAAAATAACAGTATTAAAAACAATATCGTATTGGCACAAAAATAAGTTACATGGGCCAATGGAACAGAATCGAAAGCCCAGAGATAAATCCATGGGCATAACAGCAGTTCATGTACAATAGAGCTTCCATAATCATAAAGTGGGGGAAAGGCAGTCTCTTAAATATATAGTGCTGGTAACATTGGAAAAACCACACATGCAAGGATAAAGTTGCTAACACCATACACAAAAATAAATTCCAAATGGATTAAAGATGTATTTTTAAAACCTGTAACAATAAAATACATAGAAGAAAACAATAATAAGATGTTCTATGATGTCAACAGTAAAGATATTTTTGGTGACTCAACCTATATGGTAAGGAAATCAAAAACCAAAAATAAATAATTGAGATTACTTCAAGTTAAAAAGTTTCTATACAGTGAAAGAAAATACAAAATGATGAAACAGACACCCTTCTGAATATTCACACAATATGTAACTGATAAGGGATTAATATCCAAGTCATATTTTAAAAATTCATAAAATTCAACAATTAAAAAAAACAAGTAACCCAATAATTAACAGGCAGCCGATATGAATAGATGATTCACCAAAGAAGATATCCAAAAGTTCAAAAGACATGTGAACAAATCATCATCACTTATAAGTGATCATCATCACTTGTAAGTGATCATCATCACTTATAAGTGATGATGTAGACTAAAACTACCAGATACCATCTCATGCCTATGACAATGACACTTAATTGAAAAGTGCCCCAACAACAAGTGTTGGAGAGGATTCAGAGGAAAAGGAACCCTGTCAAAATGTTGGTAAGAACATGACCTGGTGTAGCCATTGTGAAAGCAATCTGGATTTACCTTTAAAATCTACCAATGGAATTACTCTGTGATCAGGCAATCCCACTCTCTACCATGTATACACGGGATCTGAACCCATCAACAAAAATACCCATATGGGGGCCTCCCTGGTGGCACAGCGGTTCGGCAGCAGCCAAGCGAGTTTGACGCCCGGCTGGGGAGAATCCCACATAGTACGGCAGACCTCTCCTGCCTCGCCCGCTGCTCCCCTCAGCAGTGTGTTTCTGATCTGCCTGCTCTGCTCCCCACTCTGTCTCTGGTGAATCCTCTCGCCACCCCACACCCCTGGCCTGTACCCCAACTTGTATGTATAAATAAATAAATCTAAAAAAAAATACCCATATGTTCCACAATATTCATAACAGCAATATTTTTAACAGGACATGAAAGCAACCTCAATGGCCATTGACTGTGGCTGGATCAAGAAGCTGTAGTGTATCCACACCTGGAGTATTACATAGCCATAAGAAAGGGTGAAATGCAATCATCTTCAACAAAACAGAAGGAATTTGAGATAATTATGTGCAGCGAAGTAAGTCAAAATGGTAAAAACAAATGCTGGGTATTACATAGCAGACAATTCTATAACATAAAACACTCAAAAACTAGTGGATATAAATAAAATCTTGAGAGCTTTGAGATTAAGAGCCTGTGGGTGGGGACAGAGATGGTGGAGAGGAGTATTCAATTTCCATTTATCTCATTCAGTTTTTACTTTATATACTTACATATACATACAACCATTCTCAATTTAATGCCCTAGGGTCATCTTTAGCTTTTTGTCACTAAAAATAATACTCTCATCATATGAAAAAATAAGAGACAGAAAAACTAGAGACCTCTGGTTGCATTGAGTCTACAAGGGGAAACTGGGGAAATAAGAGGGGTTAGGAAAATGAGGGCACCATACAGCGATATCACAAGATCTCATGGAGCCCCAGGGAAGCTGAAGGGATGCTCATTATATGAACCTGGAACTCTTCTGTGTCACAGGGAACTTCATGGGGGTCAAGGGGTTAACAGTAATGACCAACATCAGTGATTCAACACCCCCAATCTGCCATGCCCCAGGGCTCCCCAACTCCTCTAACTTATTTCCCTGCAACTGGACCAGCATTTCTGCACCAGGGTGGGGCACAGCAGAGCCAGAGGCAGCCACTCCTGCCCACACTGTTTTGCATGGAGGAAGGAGGAAGGCGGGTGAGGACTTATAGGAAGTCATGGGCAGGGAGGGTCCCTTGCCCTCCTGCAGACGAATGCCATAGCAGTCACTAGCACTGAAACCAGACAGTGCGGTGAGTGGTTGTCTCACGTGCCCATGAGGCTGCAGGTCAAGTTCAAGTGAGGAGCTAAGTCAGGTCAGGGTTAAATCCCTGTCTCCCTCAGCAGCTGGTGACAGAGCTGAGCCCAAACCCTCCCTCTCTGTGTCCCCTCCTTGTGTGGGACATGAGCGCCATCTCCCTGTGGGATCACGAGAACACCACATGTGAAGATGACAGTGAGGTGGCCCTCCTACCTCCCTGAAGGTGGGGTGCCCAGAGGATAGAACCTGCTAAACCAAGAGGTTTAGTGGAGGGCTTAAGAGGAAGGTTGGAACCAGGGTTTTGCAGGACGCTAGCCCACTTGCTGCCTACTAGCTGTATAAACATGGGAGTCTGCTGGACCTCACTGCCCCCTGAATGAGGGGGACAGACCCAACTCACAGAGAGGGGAGGATTAAGGAGGAGACAGGACAGCAGGTGTCCTGCCTGACACACTCAGGGCCACCAGGACAGGGGGGCTGCTGTTGCTCAGCCAAAGTGGGGAGCAGGACTGGGCAAGTGAACGAACTCCTGCCGCTCTGCCCCTCCCTGAGTCCACAGTTCCGTCGTCCCAGACCCCACACACCCAGTCTTCCCTGCCCTCCTCCCTGCCCTGTGAGACATCCATGGTCGCCCATGAGATCAGCTGGGGAAGGACAAGGCTCAGGGGAGGTCTCTTGAGAGCTGCAGCACCAGAGGCAGGGATTGAGTGGGAAAAGCTGACACTCCCTGCTAGGTGTGTCCCCACCCATGGGGCAATGCAGGAAGCAGACAGCATCCTTGCCCGAGGGCTCCCAGCCCCTGGGAAGGGCCAGCCTGAGCCTCATAAAGGGCCAGTCTCTGCCCAGCTGCACATCTCACCGCACATCCCCTGCACTGCTCCTGCCTCCTCAGCTCCGGTGAGTCTGCCCTGCCTCTGCCATTTCTAGCGGGAGGGCCAGGCCAGCTGCTCTGCTGCTTGGCAGCTGGGACAGCACCACGGGAGAGGGCTTGGAGCCTGGCTCTGACCCAGCCCTGACCCCTCCAGGCTGGTGACCTTCACCCCAGCTGAGGTCCTCACCAGATGACTGGACCAGGACTACCCATTGCTCCTTTCGGCCCCTCTGACAACTCTGGGGGAGTCCTCCCCAGTGGCAGCGCCCAGGCAGGCTCCAGAATCAGGACAGGGCTGGTTCTGTGCCACACTCGCCAGCGCCCCCACAGGACCCCCAGGAGCACCACAGCCCAGTGCGAGCACAGGGGCTGCATGGCCATGGTGGGCCCCAGGCCTGTGCCCACAGCAGCCCCGGGGCACAGAGCCAGCATGGCAAGGACACTGAGGTGCCCGGTGCCTCTAACCCTGACACTGAAGCTGAAGGGGATGGGCCTCATGTCTTGAAATGTAGGGGCTCGTGGCACTGTCTCTCTCGGGGTCCCACGTCAGGATGTGTCCATACAGGGAGGCTGCCCCATCCCCGCCTCTGCATCCTCTCAGCCCTGCCCCCAGTGGCTCTGCTGTTCTCCCTCATCTCCTCTGCACCCCGCCGAGTGGACAGGGGCTCAGCTTGGGCCCCACACTGTCCCCCTGAGCACCTGAACCCAGCACCACAGGGACACCTGCTTCTCCTGCTCCCCCGAATCCACACTCCTCAGCCGAGGCACCGTCCTGATTGACAGCCTCACTGTGGGGGGACTAAAAGGTCCTCGTCTCTTTCTGGCAGCTTCTGTGACAGCCACCATGGGTAGCACTCCCGCTGAGAAGGCCATCTCGAGCACCATCGACCTGTTTCACAAACACAGCGGAGAGAAGGACACAATTGACAAGCCGGCCCTGCTGGAGATGATGAAGGAGAATTTCCCCAACTTCCTGGCTGCCTGTGTGAGTCGGGGTCTGCTTCTTCATGCTGCTGGGCTCCTGCTCTGGCTGGGACACCCCGGCTGTGTGCCCTTGGACAAGTCACTTTCATCCTCTGATGCTCCAATTTTTTTCTCTGCAAAAGGGCCTAGAATGTCCCCCTATCCCGGGTTATTTCCAGGCTGTAGCGAGATGATTTATGTGGCCAAGTATGGAAAGGCATGGAGAGGCGTCAGCCGAGGTTACAAACAGCGCAGTGAACAGTCCCCTGTCACCAGTCCCAGGCCTAGGCGGGCCCACCCCTGCCCCGAGAGCTTAAGGAAGGCAGTAGAAATCCCATCGCTGACAGAGGTGAACACACCTCTGCCCATGTACACGCTCAGCCGCAGCCTGATTTCCTCTGACCATCGACTGCCCAGAGCTGGTCAGCAGAGGGGCACTGAGGGGGCTGCTAGTGACACACACCAGGGAAGCAAGAAGGGGCTACTGGGGGCCTGTGGGACTCGGGCAGCACCTGGGGAAGACAGGAGTGAAGGCTAGTGTGAAGATCAATTTTAGTCCTGGGGAGACTTTAGGCAGGTGGTGGGCTTAAAGGGGTGGC